>LDMZ01051058.1:0-20013 GCA_001455285.1 Sphaeromyxa zaharoni
AAAAATAAATTTACAAACAAAGATAAGCTCTTTATATTATTTAAGATTGTTCTCACAATATCTTTCAGCTCACCACAAAGATTATGTCCTGATTCAAATATTTTAATATAAGGAATTGAGATTAAGTTGTATTATGTAGTAAAAGTTCTATGAAATTTTTAAATAAATGCATCCGAATGATAAACTCCAACAGATACTCAAATTCATATAAACTAGTTTTTCCAAAAGGTGATTATATTATTTTAAATTGTGTATAACTGTCAAGTTCTATCTATACGAATCAATACGCTAATCTAAGACTATGTAACAATAACATTTAATAAAACCTTTCTTTCACAACTAGTGAAGTTTGATTTTTTATACTTTCTCACATTGATGAAATAAGCAAAAACACAAAATGCATTTACGAAGATTATGTGAGATTGTTTCTCATTCACTAGAAGTTATTTTTAGAAAATTATACACCGATAATATCAACGTAATTAGCAACAAAATCTGGATAAAAAATATGTCACATTCATTCCGAAGTAAATTTAAATCTAACACTTACCTCAGTATATTTATTTTAAACTGTCTTAACATAATTCTTTACACAAAAACAGTATACAGCATTCGGTAAAAAAGTTAAAAAAATTTGATAAAACTAGTAAAAGTATCGTTTAGATAATTTTTATTATTTTTGATCACTAAATATAAATATGCACATTGTAAGGACCTGGAAAAAAATTATAAGTTCATCATAAAAAATTATGTTCGTTGCGCAAAATAATGAAAGAATTTTTAAATTAAATAGTGAACTTCCTTTTTATACGTCATGTTTCTTTAATAGAACCCAGATTAATGGCGCATTTCACTCTCTACTCGGAATATGAAATAATTTTTTATATTTGAAAACTCAAGAATATATGGTTTAAAAACATGTTTTGAAAAAATGCAAAATTAATCAACAAAAATTATCACAATAAAACATAGAATTATTTTTGAAACTATTTCAAAGGAAAATGATTCTGTCAAAATATATATTTTGAAAATATTAAAATAACATTCAAAGATGTGTCGATCATATAAAGCGGTTTTACTTTTAATTAAAAGTATAAAAATAGCTTGGCATAATTACACTTCTATTTGAATAAAACCAGAGTTGGTCTTTATAATGAGCGAAGCTAATTAAATGTAGTGTTATCAGCTTCGTTTATCCTTTAATGATATGAAACGGGCAATTAAAGCCACGGATCTTTCCACTTCGTTGATAATACCGGGAACCTGCAGTTTTATCAAATGATTGTTCTGAGTTTATGCACAAGAATGCTATCACTTTTAATTGTATTATTATGTATCTAATATAAATATTCCGACTTACGATTACTTAGACCTCTCGCAGTATGTTTCTTGTGGTGATATAGCAGTCACGAAGGTTGTAAAAGCTGGCCTACTTGGAATACTCAGATTTCGATACATTAATGCTAATGAATCATTGGAACTAGCCTCGGTTGTTGTGACTCTATCGTCAAAAGTCTCTCACAGTATTCAACTACACAGATGCAATACCAATTTAAATCACTTGGATGAGTTTATTTTATACAACTACATGGGCTACCAATTCGTTCTGACCGGTGTAGTTGAACACTTTAATGGCGCAATGTTTCAGCCGTTATTTATCAACAAACAAACAAATGTTGAATATCCTGGACCGGTTCAAAAAGTTATAATTGGTTTCAATTTTTCTTTAATGATATGTATACATAGAGCCGACTATTGAAGATTCTAGGAATCATAAGAACCTGAAACATTATGGAAGAGTTATTTTTCACGATGCTGTCATTTACAACTTCAACTACGTTTATATAACGTGGGAATATGATAACCTCCCATCGCAGTTGCTGTACGTTGGATTGAAAGAAGGAAATAACGGCACAATTGTAAAACAAAAATTAGACCATACGAAAACAGAAGTTCATATTTCTGGGATCACATTTACAGTAAACAAACGTTACCGAGAAATAAAAATTAGGAATTACCAGAACATAGTCCGACTTCTCAATTCAAAGCTTTATTTTATTCGAAAAAGTTTTTGCAAGAACAGAATATCTTCAACCGGGAAATTTCATTTTACAAAGCAGTATAAATCATTCGAAATTCATAACAGAAGTATATCATGGAAACTAGATTTTCTGTTTGACGTAAAAATCCTGACGATACTTATTTTTTATGGAAACCAGGACTCTTTCAAGCCAGCTGTATTATGCAACACAGTCCGGGATTATTGTTCAGTTCAGAATGGTGTAAAGGATATCATCACTAAAGCGAACACTACAAACATTGAAATAACAGATTGTCCAACCTCTTTAAGCTTCATCCTGAAATTCAACATCCTCATCGTTGAAAGAGGAAATTTTCACAAGGGAGATGCTGGTTATGAACCTGTTTGTATGAATCCAAAATTATATATTATTATTCTCCTTTTAATTTTTTTAAAACTATTTAAGCCCTGACAAATTTATCTGGATGCGTTCAGTCCCAAACTGGCATGAAACAATATCAGTCTTTTTAATATCAACTAGATCAACCAAAAGAAGCCAAAACAACCCCAGGTACTGCACTAACGCGAAGCATGGAATTCACAAATGTTACAAAAAATCAAAGTTAAAGAGTAAAAACTGCGACTAACCTAGCTAGGTTTGGGAGGGGAAGGATGTTTGAATTCTTCAATATTACGGAAGACTACCATAAGTTTTAATACATTTTCTATATAAAATTGGAAAAAGTACCAAATTTGAATTCCTCTTTGAACTTGAAATTTCCATTAAACCCAAAAATTATAAATAGTAATGGTTCAGTCAACTTTCCAGAACCGGAGAATGAAACTGTTCAGGAACAAAAAATACCTAAGAGGAATACAAACAATCCAAAGAATGACTATTTGATAATCTTGACTTATTGTAAGTGTCTAATTTTTTCTGTATTGACAACAACTATCATTTTTAGACTCAGTTCATATTTTAATCGTGCTGGCGTTCTTGATAATCTATTTAATGTATAATTATAAAATTCCTATTTAATATTTATAGAAAGAAAATCTATCTTCGGTTTTTAAATAACTTTGGTGGTTTACTTTCCCGTAGGTTTTGTGCACCCAGGATGGATTATCTCGGATGAACTTTAACCTATATATGTCGTTACTTTATTATAACTAGAGTATGTCTCGTAAAGCGTCTTTTTCTGAACAACTTGACTATGAATATGTATTTTGAGTTAATGGAGCGTCATCATTCTCAAAGTTAACAACCGAATGCAAAAAATTAGTTATGTAACTTAGTCATAAGAGATTTAATTTTTTTGCTGTTTAGTTGGAAATTCGTCTTTAATCACACTGGCTTTTTATTTTATCTTTTTTTTGGAAGGCTGGCTGACGTTTCGAGGATATTTTTCATTTCTAAGAGCAGCTTGCTTTATATTCAACCTATATTAAAGTTTATGAAAGACAGGGGTACTTTTTCTCTTCAAAACTTAACGGATTAAAACAAGCGGTGCTTTGACAACTGTTATTCCTATTTTTTTCATTAATTATTTTACTAAACTCACAGTTTCGCCAAGTTGTTTAGCGAGCAGATATCACTCAGATTTGTAGATCTCATTATAGTGCTAAGACGTGTGTAAAACAAAACTTTGAGATGTACTCTTTCGCGATAATTTCCATAACCGGTATAATTTTGACTCTATTGAAAAAAGGATCACAAGGATCTGCATTAATCTTTCTCATTTCAATGAGGAAGTCGGAAATAATTTCATCAGTCCACATTCTTAAAGTTTGAAAGCAAAATTGTGACAATTACAACTTTTTAATAAACTTTATTTGCGGATCTCCATTATCCAGTTTTAGTGCCATCAAAAATTATAAAGAGATTCTAAATACTTACATTAATAGTTAATGAGCCTAGCAATCTAAGCTGGGTTATCAAGGCATTTTTTAAACGGATATGCTGGTAGGGATTAATTCCAAAAATGCCAATAAAAATAGTGAGTTTATTACATATATCGTTTAATTTTGTTAATGAAATGATAAAAAATTGTAGGAATTAATAAAAATATTTCAAAAAAATAAATACCTTAAAAGGACTATAAACTAAGAAAATCGGATTAGAATGTAAATATTAATGTGTGATGAGAGTTTTGAAAATTAAAACGAAATTACTAATTCATCTTTAAATTTTCTAAAAAATATAAATTCGTTAGCGTTACCGATATCACCTTCTAGGATAGCTCCACGGAAGGTTCAGATAAAATATTGAAACTTAAATGAGTGGTTCAAACATTTTTGAACTTTAGGACTTCGATTCTAAACTAAATCAGGTAATATAATCGTTACTCTTTTATTAATGTTGTTATCTTTCAAAATATAAATTACCCGGTTCGATAGTGCTACATTATGCATTAAATGTCTCATACAGCTATCCAATATTTACTTATTTAATACTAAGCTTATTTTTATATGAAAAAAGAACAAATATTTATTTTTATGAAAAATTATTTAACTATTAATTTTGATAAATTTTTCGGGATGTGAAAAAACCAAAATTACGCTTGATCATATTTCACCGATTTATGTATTGATAGAAATAACCTTAAAAATAAAGAAAACTTAAAGTTTTACTTTTTAGATAAAAAAAATGTACCATTGCAATTTGGGAAATATAAACTCAATGCAAATCAACTTAAATTATCCGAAAACTACTTTAAAAATATTGATTAAAAAACAATAACAACAAATAAAAACAATTTTTCAATTAATTATTCTTAGAGAGAAGATACCAAGATCGAAAGAAAAAATAAATTGATAATCTACTCTACTTACTTCGGTATATCTTCAACTGAAATTACTTTCAATTCACACGAATTCTGATATTATAAACCAACTGGAAAAGGAATAGACGAATCTTACCTGATAATATGCTATAAAGTCAGAAAGGATGCAGCTCCTGACGCAAAAAAGGAATTCATTACTTGCAACTACGCTGGATAGTGAAGGTAGGTGACTTCAGAAGCCGAAGAAAAATATGATTTATCAGCGATATAGTGCTTGAGAACACTCGATTTTTCTCAAAAACGATCTTTGAATGACCTTCTATCAGGTTTATTATTTTTGTGAAATGAAGTAACTTCTAAACAAAAATAATCCGAAAATTGAACATCTAATACAAACGCAGAGGATGATCGACCCTCTCCAAATCCGGATATGGTAGTAAAGATCTTTGCATGAAGCATCAAATCTTATCTGGAGACATCAATACCATCCCATGAGATATATCAAAGAATATTTTACCAAATTTGTCTAACCTGGATTCTATATCTCAGGACTACCAGCGAATGAATTGTCTTTCTAGTATGTGGTAATACAATCTCAAGCATATTTTTGGATAGGCGAAACTAAAAAGCCAATTCAATTTAAGACCTTTATCTTTTCAAAACTTTTAGATTCCCAATTTTATTATGAACTGGTATAATAATGGCTTCACAGAACGCATTAATGGCAACGCGAACAAGAAAATTTCTCCTGGGTTCTAATAATGCACCAAGCTAGTCAGTAAATGATAATTTAAATGAAATCGATAATGATTTCGAATTTATATTTTAATCTGGAAGTTTAATTGCCAGATTGCAGTCCACGGATCAAGGAATCTTTGGAGGATGGATGTCTTACAGCAAAATAGATTTTTTACTGATTGTTATGGGTACCAAAAGGGGAGTAATAATAGTGTATAATCACGTTTTCAAAAGGGACTAATATTAAAGGCATCTAATAATGCATTTGATTCGCAACAGAGCAGAATGCAACTGACAAGTGAGAGGGACGTTGTCACAATCCGGAATAATTTAGGGAATATTAACAAATTCAATGTCTTTCGGTTTTTAAAGAATGTGATAATACCTGTCTTGGCTGCGCTTAAAAAATGATATAAAAGATCAGGTTTCATTTTATTCAAGATAAAATTATCAAAAAATAAAAAGAGGCATACGTTGTGTTAGAATAAATTACACACATTCATCCCATCAATACTTAATGAGAACCCCAAAGCTGACATTTTTGAAAAATATTGTTGTGTGCTATTTTATTTTGATTTATTTCCCTCTCAAGTTTTCCTGAAACCTTTTGTTTGGTCAAAAGGAAAGTATCATGAAACACAAAACAAAATAGTTACTTTTTAATCTATAATTATTAACAATTTTAGCCCTAATAGAAAGAATCAAGGGAAAACATTCATTTAAGATTCCACTTTGACAATCCATAGTTGGGTAGATTTTTTAAAAATCAGAAAAAATGAGGCTTATTACCAAAATCAGCACAATTTTCCAAAATATAAGGGGTCATAATTTAATTTCAAGCTTATGCAGGTAAAATTTTTACTAATACGTATAATACTTTCTCATATTAAAGGCTATATTAAATATGTGAATATTCTACTACTTTAACTAATAAAGCTCAGTTTCTATACTAGTTATCGTAATAGAATATTCAATGAACTTTAGTCAATCTTTTTATAATATTGGAATGAGAAAGTTACAACTTTTGGATTCAATTAAAAATTAACCAAAAGAAATCTTTCTCGACGGTAAAATTAAAAACAATTATCAAGTAATGAAATAAAACTTGAATATCTGTTTTTATCGAACAAAAAAAAAGTTACTTACAATGGTGAGAAGGGTTAAGTCGCTTTATAATCATAACAATCCAATATAAAAGCATTAATTTATACATAAATAGGACGGAATACGTATAATTTTCCTATACTCCCGTTTATATAGGAGTTTAAAATTTAATATATGTAGTATAAAAACATTTGTATCACTTAAAATAAAGAATCTGAAAATGTCGCCTCTTTCACATATTCCTTAACATGAAGGAATACGCGAAGGACAAGTTACGAAACCATTGATCCACTTAGAAAATCTATTACACCGATCATTTATAACAGTGATATTTTAAATGATAATGAGAACAAAAAGCTTCATAAATCAACAACAATATTTTTACATCAATATAAGAAACAAATATTTAGGCCAATCTGATAATCATTGGCTGTCCATCTAAAATTCTGTTGTTGTATTTACGGATGGCCGAGAAGCAGTCAGCTGTTGAAGTGAAAACCACCGAAGCTGAACCCGGATAAGGAAGCGTCAGACTTTCCAGTGTTCCTTCTGAAGAAAACAACTCCTGTTAATTTATTCAATGACTAATAATCGTTTACTTGAATATCTCGAAAAGAAACTCTCGGATGCAGGTTAGACACA
The DNA here is from genome assembly GCA_001455285.1 of Sphaeromyxa zaharoni. Lineage (NCBI taxonomy): Eukaryota > Metazoa > Cnidaria > Myxozoa > Bivalvulida > Sphaeromyxidae > Sphaeromyxa > Sphaeromyxa zaharoni. The sequence continues at coordinate 7,288 of LDMZ01051058.1, forward strand.
ATCAGGGTGCGTTTCTATAATAAAATGACACAAAATAAGAACGTTTACATTCCCTGAGTCGGCTATGAAACTATCTTCCGTGTGTCTGGACGGTATCCAAGATTCCCTGTCTTCAAACTTCTTTAATCGTAGGTTGTTGGGTCTTCGATTTCGAAAATTGTTCTGCTTTCTACGAATATGCTCAGTTTTACGTCGATCGATTGAAGCGTTGACTCTCAGCAAATTTTCGGAATTCGAACGTCGAGGGTCCGGATGTCTTCCAAGTCGAGAAAATATCGAATTATTCTTGAAAACACTTCCTTAATGATTAGTTCATTCATAAAATACATTACTATTCCCACCATTGTTTCTGTTCGTGTAAGGTCCTAAAAAATGTCAAGACCATATAGAAATCTACCTTTAGCAAAATTTTTAGTGACTTTATTTTGCCTAAATTGAGGCCTCCTACGATTTTTTAGCTGATTAAATGGCATCTTATTCGAATAATTGATATTTGACTTCCAGCCCCCAGCCATACTTTCTTTCCCTCTCGGAAGATAGAAATAAACCTCGAGACTGGCACGAAAATGCCCGATTGATGATACAATGATACTGGATCCTCTAACTCTTTTCTCCCTTGGTTTATTCGCCATGTTTATACAGAATATTTAAGATAAGTAAGGGAATTTTACAGATGATATAATTCTTTTAGTCAAAACTATGCAATTTTATCATTAGTTGATAGTGATAGCTGTTCTTAAAGTACAGTTATCGAAAAAACAATAAATTCTATCCTCTTACAAATCTTTTTTACAGCAAAATAAATAACAGTTCTTATAAATTTTATTTTTAAATAATAACTGATATTTTTAATACAATACACTATCAGTAAATGAGTGAAAGTGTGTGTAAGATTTAACCTGATGCCACTGTGGCTAGTAGGGAAGTATAATTTTCATTAAATTTTTCTTCACTTAACACATTGAATCTTAGAAACATGAGGTTTTAAAACAATTTTTAAGTGAATAAGTTTGAACCCTCCAGATTAATTTTCAGCTTCGTATATTATATATCATTAGGAAAATTTTAGATATCCTTCTAAGTCCAAAGTGGTATCTGATTAATCAAAACGATGGTTTAACACGTTATATTTTACTAGAATTGACCATTTTATAACTATTTCATATTAATTTGTTAAATCGTAACCTTCCAGTTAAAGAAAGTTATTTGTATCAATATGTAAAAATTCGATTGTTGAAATCCTGTTACTCACATCATTTGAAGTAACAATCCCGAACACAAAAATTAGGATTGTTTGGTTCCATGGGGCTCTAATAGACAATATCCATTAATTGATTGTTTAAAAGGAATGTAACCAAAATATAAATTTTTTTTACATTTTTTGGTTTGAAAATAACGTATTGAATAAACATATCATTTATAAAACTGGAATTTCACAACAACTTTAAATGATAATTAGAATCAGAAAACGACATGTTTGTTGTGTTAAAGACTAATAATATACATCCAAAATTCATATTTATTTTTATTTCAGGATATGAAGTCAATAAAAGATATTTTATTAGAATCGAAGTTTTTGCATGTGAGTTGTGGAAGTACCGAATCTGAAGCAAGAGTTACTTTAACAAACTCATAAGATCAACCAAATTTCTAATATGTTTTAAATCGAATCGAACAAGAGTTTAGCACAATAAAATCTTCCTTGTAACGTAAATGTAACTTTTTCTTAAAGCTAAATAAAAAATGACGTGTTTTGCAAGGCCAATTTGTGCCCAAAAGATGATTAAATTGATAAAAAACATCCTTATTTATAACTCTGAATAAAGTATTTGAAAAAATCGAAATAAATTGAATTAATAAGGGGTAATCCAAATATACATCTTTATTTAGAACCTCAATATTAAAACTCTATTGTGATAATATGCTTTTTAGGCTTATTTGGTTCTTGAGGTTCACTGCATTTAAAAGTAAACTGGAGGAATGTTAGACATACAGCGGATCTAAACATTGTGAAGAGAAGAAAAATAATTCCAATAAATATTAATAATTATTCGAATAAAATATACTTTTTAACCCTTTATTGAAGTTTTTTAATGAAAATAGTGTAATAAATTTCAAAAATATTGATTGCGCTACCAAAAAATTAATAATTGAATTATTTAAACTAATTAGAAACTTATTTTTTCATAATTTTATCAATTTTTTAATCAAATATCAATAAATACAAACAGGATTTAAAAAATCTTGGTAAGGAATCCACACAATCATTTTTCTCAATCGATTCTGCCATACCAAATCAATATATCGTTTCAATCTTAAAAAAATATTAAATAAAATTTTATCAATTGTAAAAGGCTAGAAAGGACTTCATGCTAAAAACAGAAAAGTATCATAAGGTTAAATCCTGCAGTCCAATATTTCTTGTAATGTTAATTATGAACAAGGATAAAAATACCTTAGGAACCCGTAAATTCATAATCCATCATATGTTCTGTCAAAAACAGGAAATAAAATTTCAAGTTTTTAATAAAATATAGTTTCTGATCTTGAGTGCTGGTTATTGTAAATAAAATGCGGAAACATTATCAATATTTTAGCAGGAAAATTTAGATAAAAAAAACTTTGATTAACTTTGATTACAATTTATGGCTCATACATTAAAAGGTTATTTTAGAATTTTTTCATTCAAATTATATTCATTTCATGCACAATGTTAGGAATTGATTTTGAAAATCTCCTTGCAGAATGGTGGCGGAATAAAGATAAAAATTTATGATTTAGCACACAAATCAGTTTAATACTGATATAAGTTAGAATTTATTGATTTTTTTAGAGTCAATACTAAAACAACTCCAATAGAATTATTGATGGGTTAATTTAGAACTCTCAAGCACAACTTAATATGAGAATTTGTATAAGAACAACTCACAGAGAGTTATAGTTTCACGAAAGTGTTAAATGTTTAATACTAATACCTTCCATGTGATAATATGTTCCATAAAATAATTCAATAATAATCTAAAAAATCTCTTTAATGATACAAAACTTTGTTCATTTACTTCTAATTACTTAAAAATGCCTACTTTTAATATATTTACTCTTACTATAATAAAGAGTATGAAACATGTAAACAAAATTTTTGCTCTTTCAATTTTTTATCAAATAATATTTGTAGAAATGTAAATAAAAATGCAAATTTTTAATTAAAAAGTAGATACTAATAAATTTCTTAGAAGGAGTCCCACGGTAATATATGACTGTCAAAATCTATTCACAAAATTAACTTTGTAATAACATTTTACAATTCAGCTAATTATATCATGAACTTGTATGAAGAGAATCACAAAAAATGATCTATAGTTCAATACTAAAAAATCAAACTTTGTTAATTATTCTTAATATTTTACCCTTTTTTAAAATTTTTATATTTATTCCTGCTTTATGTTAATCTTGACGCTTCTACTGAAACAACATATGAATTTTATGTTCCTGAAAGTGGATATATCTTTTTGAATAAATGTAAATTAAGCTTCTGTTATATTAAAAGTTGTTTCGTCAGTAAAAAGAATGTACTTTAAAAATTTTAGGATTAACCATCACAAAATCCATGTGAAGGAGATTAATCATATTTTCAATTGATTCTTTTGACAAGGAAATGTACTGAGTGGAAAACGGCCAATTTATAGTTTGAATTCACAAACTAAAATAATTTATTTGTATCTAAGTATTTCATTATTAAAAATTTTGACACTTCATGTTGGCACGGCTTAACAACAAGATTCGGCATCTTTTTCAAGAATCTGCTAAAAGGAACCAACAAATACTTTGAAGTGTAAAATCGATAAATACAGGTAATATAATTGTATCAGTATCTTCAGACCTTCTATATAACCTTAAAAATACTCTTTGTTAAGTCCAATTTTGTACTATTTCCCAAACCTAAAAATTTGTTACATTTATTTAATATTTGTATTTTAATTAAAGATACAGCTTTGATGATTTTTTGGGTGGTCACTATTCAAATTTGCGTTTTGAATTTATCTCCAGGCGTAGAATTTGTAACACGTCAATAAATAAATTGCCTGAACTAAAGTCAATGTTGTAGATAAATTCCCTACAATTTAAATGAACGTATCATAATAAAATCGTCAAACCAGAAAAAGTTGTGATAGTATGATGTATTCGTTCAAATTTATTATTTTATAAGACAGTCTTTTATAGTTAAAATATGGAACAATAAAATAATTTTTCTCCAGAAATTGTGCTAGACAAAAAAATCATAATTTTGTATTACCTGCATCAACTAGCTTGGTTATAAGCCAAAGGGAGTTACTTTATATTAAGTGTTTTGACATTCTTATTAAAAACTTATGTTTCAATAATATTTTATAATTTACGAATATTACTATTTGTACAGAAATGGATTTCACATATACTTTACTTATGTAGTGATATCAAGTTCTCTAAATTCGTTATGCTTTTAGCTAAAATTGGATTTTTTAATAAAGTTACAGTGAGAATTTATGATTCGGAAAATTTTCTAGAGTACATCAAAACAACAAATTTGATACATATTTATACTTAGTTTGTGATATAATTTGGCTAGAAAAATTTATCTCATTTCACATAAAAGTTGGATCCATTCACATGTCGATCCGTCGATGGATTCAAACGAGAAATTCTCAAAGAGATATAAAACAATTTAAAGAAATCCAAGCCATGAATCATGGAGAGCTTTTAAGAGTGATAACATCTTCTTATATATAAGTCAGAGAGGAAAAAGTAAGTCACTAAGAAATAACCTAGCACACTATTAACGTTTGTGTGTATCTGTTTTATAAATTTAATATAAGAACAGAAATAATGTGATTTTACTTTGGCTTCAAGTTGCAAACTTACGATCCCTAATTTTGCTTGAATAAACGTTGATTTCTTAGAAGAGAATTCCGATAAATAATATTAAAAAAGCCTCGTTATATAACAAAAATAAATGAATTTAGATACATCTCAAGCAGTATATACAACGAAAAAATTATGCTACAAACATCCCCATACAGACGATAAATATCAGCAATACAGGTTTAAATATTGAAACTTTTTTTATTAAAAGAATGAAAATTTAATAACTAGAAAATATAATATACAAAATTAAAAGTAAAAATCAAATTTAGAATATGAATTTTTCTAAAAATTTACGATTGGAGAAATGACCTCTAAACAAAAAGTAAAATATATTTGAATTTAATTTTTTGTTCGAATATAGGGACTTAAAAATTCAATGCAAAGGCCTGGAAAGGTTTCTATTTTTGGCTTGCGGGTCATCGAAATAAATATATTTTCGTCCGTTTTTATTTTGAGGCTTATAAAAACGATCCAGAAGACTTATTTAACTTGTATCAATTAATAAAAAAGCATAAAATTGTTGACTTATGTTTAGTTAACTTGTGCAGAATTTGTGATTCATCAAGTGACAAATATAACTAATAATTTATCTATGCCATAATGACAATTTAGAAAATTCAGATTTACTAAATATCTGTTGATAATTGAATTAATTAAAATCTTCTATTTACTAGAAAAAATGAGTTACATCAGCAGCACAGCAAGAGGGATAGAGATTTTTAAATAGTTATAAAATAATATATATTTCCATTATAGACCTTTCCGATTTTTTGTATAATCGAGGTAGGTTAATCATTTCATATTTAAAATATATTAACTATATTGAAGCAGCAAAGACTGCATTCTTGGTTGAGGCTCATAAAAAAACTAAATAAAATATGAAAACTGTTTGTAATATTTTTATGCCATAAAAGAGCGCGTAGTTATAAAATATTACGCTTTACATTCTTAAAAACATATTATTAATTAGTGGTTTAAATGATTAATTGTCTGCTAGAAAAATCAAAAACTTATTCTTGAAATCTCAATTTTGCAGTACAACATAAGAGAGATTTTTCAAATTAAAGAGAATTGCAATACGGCCTGATAATTTAAGACAATTTTGTTGAAACAATTTTAAAAAAGTGCAAATTGGAACTCCTTCCGGATACATATTATATATATAATTTTCAAAATATCAAAAAATATTTGGAAAGGGTTACAAACAGGATACTAATACATGTAACCTTAAAGGGAAACCCTCCTACACTCTCTTGTATGTATTCGATAATATCGGCATACCTCAAAACCGCTTACACATCGGGGTACATGATGGTCAGAATATCCAACAAGTAGACATGCAGTGCAAGAATTTAGTCTACTAGAAATCCATAAAGTGATCCATCTATATCATGGTTATAATACCTGCTTCAGGTCCACCTTCTCTGAAATTAGCACTGATCTCTAGAAGTAGCTTTCTGTGACAGTTAACGAATATCTGCCACAACATAGCATCTGAAACTGATAGTCGCTGACCCACGTCATTCCCAATTCAAAATAACTTAGATCACATGTAGGTGAATAAAAATATGGAACTGAAATAGGAGTAAAGATATACAATACTATACCTACATCTAAATTTATTTCGTAATTAAACTCCATTTATAAATAATTTATATTCTTAACTTCACAGATAGCCTTATAAGGTAAGAATAAGTGGATACTTTGGTTATCATAGATTCTCTTGAAAACAAATTTTGATAACGAATAAGATCCAGGAGAAGACACAATGGCAGTGAAATTAAAGGACATTGCATTCTCCAACCCGATTTCGCTTAGTGTACATTTATAGCTAGTTTTATTAATCCAGCTTACACCATCCAGATTTTGCGACATTAATGAACTACAACAATCTAATGCTTCGAGTACAAAAGTAATTGGTTCTTCTGAGACATTCCATACGCAGACAGTCACTGGAATCATACAACATCTAAATAGTATTTTAATATAATCTAAATGAACTGAAAGAAGTCATGAAGTATTTCAGGTGGAAAGCAAATTCTGCAAATGACAGGAAATTCCTCAACTTCTGCCGGCTTTGAAATTTCATTTGAATAAAATGAAAGCTAATAATAATTATACAAGCAGGCTTTTTAACTTTATGTAATACTGGAGGGAGATACAGCAATTCAGGAATATGTACAAAGCATTTTGTTATAAATTTGACATCCCGTGTACCATTGGAAGAAAGTAGGGTTGTCTAAGCTGATAATGAAGCAATCAAATAGTAACTTCCCATGATATAAGAGTCATAAAATCCGAGGAATAAAACGAATGTCCTCCAACAATTCTTTTGAATTCCGGAAATGTACCAACATCCTATCAATTAATAGTAACAAAAAAAATAACAAAAAACAACATCAACAGTAGATTGCAGCGGAAAATAATTCAATTCACTACCATTATCTGATAAAGTCAGAAAAACAAAAGTTATGCCAAACTTCTATTTTTCAAAACGATGAAGGAACACTGACTAGGTTCATTCTCATTAGGAGCTATGAAAATCATAATTATGAATGCATGTATTAACAATCGTTGTAGCACGAAATGAAATTATAATGACGATAACTTTGGAATGCAACAGCTTTCACAGAAATATGTTCTAAAGAAACATACTTGAAACAAATTCACTGAAACCAAAAAGCTCTGCATCTTTTTTAACCTCTTTGATCGAGAGTTTAACTGGTGGCAAGATATTGCTAAAACAAAAATTTAGTTTACAGTTAAATGAGATAACTTTTGATCTACAAAATTAATCAGTGAGTGGCCGGATAAATGATTGAAAGCAAAATCAAAATCAACCAAGTGAGAACATTTAAAGTAATATGAGGCACAACGAATAAAAACTTGAGAATCACTTTTCTTTTCACCACTAGAGATAAATATAACCATCATATTTATATTCGAAACAGCAGAATCAAACCCCGATAATTTTAAATTTATAATAAAGTTTGAAGTATCTTTGCTTAATCCACGAAGTTCAAAAAGTTGCCCTAGTGACCTTTTCTCCTTTGCGGAAAGCCATTCCTCACGTTTAATTTTAACTTCTGTCAACTGTGCAAGTGTATTTTCAATCGTAATATTAGCGTGACCCATGAAAGAACACCAAAAATATAACGTAGTATTTTTCATAACGTTCACACTGTCTCCATGAATTTGAATTTTAATGGAAGAACACAAATATTCGTCAAAATAAACTTCTTTAGGCAGTGCTGGACCAATTTCCACCTCTAAACTATAAGAAGATTGGATTACCTGGATTTTGAATGGTTGATGTGTCGAAAAAAAATAATTAGAACATTTGATTCCAACAGATTCAGCACTCGAAAAAGCAAAAAATGAAAGACCCAAAAGATGTAAGATTCCTTCATATTTTGGAATAATTATAAAAGACAATAAACAAGAACAATCTGAATCTAATCCGACATTTTCAATTTTAGAGATTGATACAAAGTTTTCATTATTGTTACTCTGCAATTTATTAGGATTAAATAAGGCAATAAAACCATAAAATCGGAAATGAATTCTTTTTCTGATGACTCAAGACACCAACAAACTTTAATATCACAGAGATTCAGGTTGAGATTCTTTATATTTTTAATAGGTACAACCAGCTCAATAAAGTCTTTTGAAAAGTTAAAAATAATAAAAATTTAAATTTACCTCCTATATAAGCTTTTTGTATTGCTGTAATTTGAGAAAAATCAGAAACTATAGAATAGGGCTGGAATGAACATCCAATGGTTGCAAAATTACGAAAGATATCATCCTGAATAGAAATCCATTTCCTTGCTTCTTCCGTCTTACTGTAGGTTCTGTATGTTTCAAGCCTTTTAAGCAAGTAATCACTCTCAGATTCCACTTGGCTAGAATAATTGGTAGAATAATCAGAAACCATTCGATTTTGAAAGGCAACAACAATATTGATGGAATCAACGTATATCAAATTAAGACAGAAACTATCATTCAATCTTTCAATTTTATTTTTCTTGAATACAGCATCGAATTCTTGTGACGAAAACTCAGCTTTATTGAACAATTCACAACATTTAGATGCATGTTTGAAGTATTTCGGAGTATCTCTACAATTTGACTTTGACGAAATAAGTTTGATAGCAAAAACAAAAGCTGACAAGAAAGAAGAGCCGTCAAGTGCCATTTCCGAAAGAGAGTAATTAACAAACTCTTCAGCAATACTCCATCCCTTGTTCATAATAAAATCTTGTGCAATCAACAACAAATCACGAAAGTGAGAGTAATGACCACACTCGAAAAAGTTTAGAGCCGATTTTACAAACTCATTCGCTGATCGTTTGAATCGTTTCGTGAAGTTGAATAAAATCGCTAACTGTTCCCCCAAAAGAGCTTTTTTCAAAGAACCGGCACTGTCAGCCATAAATGAGTAATTAATTGTTTGAATCATTTCTTTATACCATTTCCTAGTTTTCATAATATGCAAAAAAAACATGGTGCTTCTTAAAGCGTAATCTGGCAACCTAAACCAGAGTGTAAAGCGATAATTAACCAAAATCAAAACTTGATATTCATGTAATCTTTGACAACACTAATGAGCGATGAAGGATTGAGTTGTTTCTGTTTGTCATTGAGATACATGGACAGCAACTTCATCTCTGAAGAACTGCACCTAATTACTTCGCATCCAACAGCAAATTCCAGTTCTTTAAGCAAATAATTATAACTTTTCACACAAAACTCATACTTACCCAATAAAAAAGCCAAATCAGCTTGTTTCTTAAACAAAACGTCTTCTTGTTCCGTGAACTCTCTACAATTTTAAACAATACTTCGAAAAATTTAAAACCTAAGTAAAGAATTTAACTTTGCGCTGTTGTTATTATTTTTGTCTTTCTTACTTCTTGTGAAGAGTTTCGTAGCATTTTTTAAAACGCTACGTCTCCCTCTTTTTTCCTTAATCTACAAAGAATATTTAAAAATGAATTTGCCATAAAAACAATGATTCGAAGTGTTTTCATTAAAGAAACCAGGTATTTAGCGAATTTATGAATAACGACTCGATCAAAAACATCTGAAATAGAATTCTGATCACCAGATGAGATGAAAGATTCAAAAGTATTAGAGACCTTTGTAAAACCGTTCGCTGCAAATTCAGGACAATAAAAAGGCAGTTTTTGTAGAAAATTAAGATCACTTTCGATCGAACAATTGGTTTCTAAATTAGAAAAAAATAATTTATATTTGTTCCAGGGACTATTTTCTATTTTTGAGGGAAATCTGTTTGAATTGATGGAGATAAAACTAAAGTTTTTGAGTCTACTTTGTAGTTCCAATAACTCAGGATTGTCTGGATCTGAATTCACATCAGAAACATCGTTGATAACAATATAATATTTAAATAGTTCCTTATGAAAAAAATTGATATAAGGAGCTGTTTTATCTTTGGAAGCTATCAGCTTATCCAGTTTCGAATTTAAGGACGTAAAGGTGTGGAAAACATCCTTGGAGCTCGTCGAAAGAACAATAATGGCCCCATAGATATAATTAAGATAATCGCCATCGACAGGAATGATCATTTTTAGAATAACTTGACAGTATGCATCAAACCAAGGCACCTTAGTGGTGGGATTAGGTTTTGATAGAACACTGGCTGCCGAATCCGTGAAGTGGTAGGAATCCTTCACAACTTGATCAAGCAACGACGCAAAGGGCTGAAACGAAAAATTGTCCAACTCCAGATCTATCAGATCCACCGAAAAATTCTTCAAATTTACATTGAATGTACTTTCATCGGAACTTTCAACCTTGACATGTTTCGCAACGCAAAATGGTCTTAGCAACTCCATCACAGACAAATTGCTTTTAAGACAGGCTTCCCTGGCTTCGATGCAGGATAACACTCCAATACGAGGACGGAACGTATGACCAAGGAGGGCATCGAAACCATCCTCCAAAGCAATCATTTCACACTATCCAAAATTAAAAAAATTTTCTTCTTGATTCTGCGTGATCATTAAGTAATTTCTTAGAGGTTTTCTCTCTATTTTCCCAGTCCTATTATTTTTATGGATATGTATCATTTTCTTGTAATTTTTTAGGCCTTTGTAGATTTTAAATTTGTAATATAAATATTCAGATTGGATATGGCAAACAAATAATATTTGACCGATAGATTAATCAAGAAAATGAATTAATTGAAACAAATTATTTGGGTTCTGGTGAATACGATTGAGACTGAAGTAATTTCATCTATCATCAGTTTGACAGCACTCGAACTGTGATTATCAAGACTCATGTTTCAATTAAATTTAATTGATACGATAATATATTTTTTAAAATTTATTTGTTATATAATCAACTATCCTGGATCTGCATATTACTTTAGAGCAGTAAGAATTACCACCGAATTGTGATGTGATGATGGATTTTTTAGTAGGATATAAAAAAGAATCAGTCATTTGCTTTGTGACAAATGTTTTCGTTTCTAATCTTTTAAGTTTCATAAATATTAAAATACATGATATATATACATAAGAACATTGTCAGCATGACTTTTTTTGAGAAAACCTAAACACACTTGCAATGAGTAACTATCCGAAGCCGCAATTATTATTTAAAGTATTTCAACTATATACTCTCTTAAATTAAAATATTAATTAAAGATTCCTCTATCAAATCTTGTAAAATGAACTATACGAAAATATTTTAATCTTAACCGGAATTCACCATCTGAGTTATAATTTAATCATTCGAAAATAGATTAAATAAGCAATCGAGTATTAAAAACCCTTTATTTTGGTAGAACATTTTTTTTCTCACAACAAGATATAAATGATAAAGTTTAGCATAAAAACTTTAACAGCAAATATATTTAATGAGATTAGTCTAAAGCCCGTCTCACATGTAGATATGAATAAATTTTGCTTCCCAAGAAATTAAATTTTGACTAAATACTACTGAAAACTCAGGGTGATTACAACTTGAAAACAGTAGCTAAATGTTAAAAACATTTATTGATATGAATTTCGTCACTTGGATTTAATTTTTTTAATCCTGCACGTTAGTTTATATACCCGGAATAAATATATATTTAACAAACTCATTAGAATTTCCCGTAAATCCTAAAATTCAGTTCTGATTTTAAGATTGAATTATATTTTATATCCAATTAGAAAAATAATCTTGCGATCTGAATATAGATTTTAAAATAATTTGGTTGAAAATTATGTTTGTACAATTATTTATTTTATTAAGAACAAAGATCCTTACAGCCTTAAATAAAATATTCATACACAATTTATTTTTGTAGCAAGATGATGGCTTGTGCTTTTTATAATAATCCACAGGTTTTTAATCATGAAGAATCCTCACAGAATAAACCAAAATGCAAGGCATCAAATTTAGTATTTTGAATTATTAAAACCTATAGAGGAAAAACTTTAAATTCTTGGATTTACGTGTTATGCCATATCGACAACAAAAATAGTAAATAAAAAATTTTGTCCCATCCATCGAGTGACAATTAATTATATTCATCTAACAAAAGTAGTTAGATTATTGCATTTCTTCGTGGTGATGCGTTATATGATCAATAATAACATAATACGCCATCAAATATAGAAACCGGTGCTTTCCAAAAACGACTGAAAAGCATTTATATCAACTAAATCATCAAATTTCCCTAAAGGTGTTTAATAATGAACTAAGGAAAAAAAATGAGTACTTTAAGGCACCTAGGCTTGATTCTTCCGAACATTTAAAAGATGTGATTTAAAAATATTAAATTGCAAATTCACGAATGAAAAAAAA
>LDMZ01051059.1:0-17031 GCA_001455285.1 Sphaeromyxa zaharoni
ACTTAGATACAAATAAATTATTTTAGTTTGTGAATTCAAACTATAAATTGGCCGTTTTCCACTCAGTACATTTCCTTGTCAAAAGAATCAATTGAAAATATGATTAATCTCCTTCACATGGATTTTGTGATGGTTAATCCTAAAATTTTTAAAGTACATTCTTTTTACTGACGAAACAACTTTTAATATAACAGAAGCTTAATTTACATTTATTCAAAAAGATATATCCACTTTCAGGAACATAAAATTCATATGTTGTTTCAGTAGAAGCGTCAAGATTAACATAAAGCAGGAATAAATATAAAAATTTTAAAAAAGGGTAAAATATTAAGAATAATTAACAAAGTTTGATTTTTTAGTATTGAACTATAGATCATTTTTTGTGATTCTCTTCATACAAGTTCATGATATAATTAGCTGAATTGTAAAATGTTATTACAAAGTTAATTTTGTGAATAGATTTTGACAGTCATATATTACCGTGGGACTCCTTCTAAGAAATTTATTAGTATCTACTTTTTAATTAAAAATTTGCATTTTTATTTACATTTCTACAAATATTATTTGATAAAAAATTGAAAGAGCAAAAATTTTGTTTACATGTTTCATACTCTTTATTATAGTAAGAGTAAATATATTAAAAGTAGGCATTTTTAAGTAATTAGAAGTAAATGAACAAAGTTTTGTATCATTAAAGAGATTTTTTAGATTATTATTGAATTATTTTATGGAACATATTATCACATGGAAGGTATTAGTATTAAACATTTAACACTTTCGTGAAACTATAACTCTCTGTGAGTTGTTCTTATACAAATTCTCATATTAAGTTGTGCTTGAGAGTTCTAAATTAACCCATCAATAATTCTATTGGAGTTGTTTTAGTATTGACTCTAAAAAAATCAATAAATTCTAACTTATATCAGTATTAAACTGATTTGTGTGCTAAATCATAAATTTTTATCTTTATTCCGCCACCATTCTGCAAGGAGATTTTCAAAATCAATTCCTAACATTGTGCATGAAATGAATATAATTTGAATGAAAAAATTCTAAAATAACCTTTTAATGTATGAGCCATAAATTGTAATCAAAGTTAATCAAAGTTTTTTTTATCTAAATTTTCCTGCTAAAATATTGATAATGTTTCCGCATTTTATTTACAATAACCAGCACTCAAGATCAGAAACTATATTTTATTAAAAACTTGAAATTTTATTTCCTGTTTTTGACAGAACATATGATGGATTATGAATTTACGGGTTCCTAAGGTATTTTTATCCTTGTTCATAATTAACATTACAAGAAATATTGGACTGCAGGATTTAACCTTATGATACTTTTCTGTTTTTAGCATGAAGTCCTTTCTAGCCTTTTACAATTGATAAAATTTTATTTAATATTTTTTTAAGATTGAAACGATATATTGATTTGGTATGGCAGAATCGATTGAGAAAAATGATTGTGTGGATTCCTTACCAAGATTTTTTAAATCCTGTTTGTATTTATTGATATTTGATTAAAAAATTGATAAAATTATGAAAAAATAAGTTTCTAATTAGTTTAAATAATTCAATTATTAATTTTTTGGTAGCGCAATCAATATTTTTGAAATTTATTACACTATTTTCATTAAAAAACTTCAATAAAGGGTTAAAAAGTATATTTTATTCGAATAATTATTAATATTTATTGGAATTATTTTTCTTCTCTTCACAATGTTTAGATCCGCTGTATGTCTAACATTCCTCCAGTTTACTTTTAAATGCAGTGAACCTCAAGAACCAAATAAGCCTAAAAAGCATATTATCACAATAGAGTTTTAATATTGAGGTTCTAAATAAAGATGTATATTTGGATTACCCCTTATTAATTCAATTTATTTCGATTTTTTCAAATACTTTATTCAGAGTTATAAATAAGGATGTTTTTTATCAATTTAATCATCTTTTGGGCACAAATTGGCCTTGCAAAACACGTCATTTTTTATTTAGCTTTAAGAAAAAGTTACATTTACGTTACAAGGAAGATTTTATTGTGCTAAACTCTTGTTCGATTCGATTTAAAACATATTAGAAATTTGGTTGATCTTATGAGTTTGTTAAAGTAACTCTTGCTTCAGATTCGGTACTTCCACAACTCACATGCAAAAACTTCGATTCTAATAAAATATCTTTTATTGACTTCATATCCTGAAATAAAAATAAATATGAATTTTGGATGTATATTATTAGTCTTTAACACAACAAACATGTCGTTTTCTGATTCTAATTATCATTTAAAGTTGTTGTGAAATTCCAGTTTTATAAATGATATGTTTATTCAATACGTTATTTTCAAACCAAAAAATGTAAAAAAAATTTATA
This sequence comes from Sphaeromyxa zaharoni, assembly GCA_001455285.1. Taxonomy (NCBI): domain Eukaryota; kingdom Metazoa; phylum Cnidaria; class Myxozoa; order Bivalvulida; family Sphaeromyxidae; genus Sphaeromyxa; species Sphaeromyxa zaharoni. The sequence goes on from LDMZ01051059.1 coordinate 2,367, forward strand.
TTTTGGTTACATTCCTTTTAAACAATCAATTAATGGATATTGTCTATTAGAGCCCCATGGAACCAAACAATCCTAATTTTTGTGTTCGGGATTGTTACTTCAAATGATGTGAGTAACAGGATTTCAACAATCGAATTTTTACATATTGATACAAATAACTTTCTTTAACTGGAAGGTTACGATTTAACAAATTAATATGAAATAGTTATAAAATGGTCAATTCTAGTAAAATATAACGTGTTAAACCATCGTTTTGATTAATCAGATACCACTTTGGACTTAGAAGGATATCTAAAATTTTCCTAATGATATATAATATACGAAGCTGAAAATTAATCTGGAGGGTTCAAACTTATTCACTTAAAAATTGTTTTAAAACCTCATGTTTCTAAGATTCAATGTGTTAAGTGAAGAAAAATTTAATGAAAATTATACTTCCCTACTAGCCACAGTGGCATCAGGTTAAATCTTACACACACTTTCACTCATTTACTGATAGTGTATTGTATTAAAAATATCAGTTATTATTTAAAAATAAAATTTATAAGAACTGTTATTTATTTTGCTGTAAAAAAGATTTGTAAGAGGATAGAATTTATTGTTTTTTCGATAACTGTACTTTAAGAACAGCTATCACTATCAACTAATGATAAAATTGCATAGTTTTGACTAAAAGAATTATATCATCTGTAAAATTCCCTTACTTATCTTAAATATTCTGTATAAACATGGCGAATAAACCAAGGGAGAAAAGAGTTAGAGGATCCAGTATCATTGTATCATCAATCGGGCATTTTCGTGCCAGTCTCGAGGTTTATTTCTATCTTCCGAGAGGGAAAGAAAGTATGGCTGGGGGCTGGAAGTCAAATATCAATTATTCGAATAAGATGCCATTTAATCAGCTAAAAAATCGTAGGAGGCCTCAATTTAGGCAAAATAAAGTCACTAAAAATTTTGCTAAAGGTAGATTTCTATATGGTCTTGACATTTTTTAGGACCTTACACGAACAGAAACAATGGTGGGAATAGTAATGTATTTTATGAATGAACTAATCATTAAGGAAGTGTTTTCAAGAATAATTCGATATTTTCTCGACTTGGAAGACATCCGGACCCTCGACGTTCGAATTCCGAAAATTTGCTGAGAGTCAACGCTTCAATCGATCGACGTAAAACTGAGCATATTCGTAGAAAGCAGAACAATTTTCGAAATCGAAGACCCAACAACCTACGATTAAAGAAGTTTGAAGACAGGGAATCTTGGATACCGTCCAGACACACGGAAGATAGTTTCATAGCCGACTCAGGGAATGTAAACGTTCTTATTTTGTGTCATTTTATTATAGAAACGCACCCTGATTGTGTCTAACCTGCATCCGAGAGTTTCTTTTCGAGATATTCAAGTAAACGATTATTAGTCATTGAATAAATTAACAGGAGTTGTTTTCTTCAGAAGGAACACTGGAAAGTCTGACGCTTCCTTATCCGGGTTCAGCTTCGGTGGTTTTCACTTCAACAGCTGACTGCTTCTCGGCCATCCGTAAATACAACAACAGAATTTTAGATGGACAGCCAATGATTATCAGATTGGCCTAAATATTTGTTTCTTATATTGATGTAAAAATATTGTTGTTGATTTATGAAGCTTTTTGTTCTCATTATCATTTAAAATATCACTGTTATAAATGATCGGTGTAATAGATTTTCTAAGTGGATCAATGGTTTCGTAACTTGTCCTTCGCGTATTCCTTCATGTTAAGGAATATGTGAAAGAGGCGACATTTTCAGATTCTTTATTTTAAGTGATACAAATGTTTTTATACTACATATATTAAATTTTAAACTCCTATATAAACGGGAGTATAGGAAAATTATACGTATTCCGTCCTATTTATGTATAAATTAATGCTTTTATATTGGATTGTTATGATTATAAAGCGACTTAACCCTTCTCACCATTGTAAGTAACTTTTTTTTTGTTCGATAAAAACAGATATTCAAGTTTTATTTCATTACTTGATAATTGTTTTTAATTTTACCGTCGAGAAAGATTTCTTTTGGTTAATTTTTAATTGAATCCAAAAGTTGTAACTTTCTCATTCCAATATTATAAAAAGATTGACTAAAGTTCATTGAATATTCTATTACGATAACTAGTATAGAAACTGAGCTTTATTAGTTAAAGTAGTAGAATATTCACATATTTAATATAGCCTTTAATATGAGAAAGTATTATACGTATTAGTAAAAATTTTACCTGCATAAGCTTGAAATTAAATTATGACCCCTTATATTTTGGAAAATTGTGCTGATTTTGGTAATAAGCCTCATTTTTTCTGATTTTTAAAAAATCTACCCAACTATGGATTGTCAAAGTGGAATCTTAAATGAATGTTTTCCCTTGATTCTTTCTATTAGGGCTAAAATTGTTAATAATTATAGATTAAAAAGTAACTATTTTGTTTTGTGTTTCATGATACTTTCCTTTTGACCAAACAAAAGGTTTCAGGAAAACTTGAGAGGGAAATAAATCAAAATAAAATAGCACACAACAATATTTTTCAAAAATGTCAGCTTTGGGGTTCTCATTAAGTATTGATGGGATGAATGTGTGTAATTTATTCTAACACAACGTATGCCTCTTTTTATTTTTTGATAATTTTATCTTGAATAAAATGAAACCTGATCTTTTATATCATTTTTTAAGCGCAGCCAAGACAGGTATTATCACATTCTTTAAAAACCGAAAGACATTGAATTTGTTAATATTCCCTAAATTATTCCGGATTGTGACAACGTCCCTCTCACTTGTCAGTTGCATTCTGCTCTGTTGCGAATCAAATGCATTATTAGATGCCTTTAATATTAGTCCCTTTTGAAAACGTGATTATACACTATTATTACTCCCCTTTTGGTACCCATAACAATCAGTAAAAAATCTATTTTGCTGTAAGACATCCATCCTCCAAAGATTCCTTGATCCGTGGACTGCAATCTGGCAATTAAACTTCCAGATTAAAATATAAATTCGAAATCATTATCGATTTCATTTAAATTATCATTTACTGACTAGCTTGGTGCATTATTAGAACCCAGGAGAAATTTTCTTGTTCGCGTTGCCATTAATGCGTTCTGTGAAGCCATTATTATACCAGTTCATAATAAAATTGGGAATCTAAAAGTTTTGAAAAGATAAAGGTCTTAAATTGAATTGGCTTTTTAGTTTCGCCTATCCAAAAATATGCTTGAGATTGTATTACCACATACTAGAAAGACAATTCATTCGCTGGTAGTCCTGAGATATAGAATCCAGGTTAGACAAATTTGGTAAAATATTCTTTGATATATCTCATGGGATGGTATTGATGTCTCCAGATAAGATTTGATGCTTCATGCAAAGATCTTTACTACCATATCCGGATTTGGAGAGGGTCGATCATCCTCTGCGTTTGTATTAGATGTTCAATTTTCGGATTATTTTTGTTTAGAAGTTACTTCATTTCACAAAAATAATAAACCTGATAGAAGGTCATTCAAAGATCGTTTTTGAGAAAAATCGAGTGTTCTCAAGCACTATATCGCTGATAAATCATATTTTTCTTCGGCTTCTGAAGTCACCTACCTTCACTATCCAGCGTAGTTGCAAGTAATGAATTCCTTTTTTGCGTCAGGAGCTGCATCCTTTCTGACTTTATAGCATATTATCAGGTAAGATTCGTCTATTCCTTTTCCAGTTGGTTTATAATATCAGAATTCGTGTGAATTGAAAGTAATTTCAGTTGAAGATATACCGAAGTAAGTAGAGTAGATTATCAATTTATTTTTTCTTTCGATCTTGGTATCTTCTCTCTAAGAATAATTAATTGAAAAATTGTTTTTATTTGTTGTTATTGTTTTTTAATCAATATTTTTAAAGTAGTTTTCGGATAATTTAAGTTGATTTGCATTGAGTTTATATTTCCCAAATTGCAATGGTACATTTTTTTTATCTAAAAAGTAAAACTTTAAGTTTTCTTTATTTTTAAGGTTATTTCTATCAATACATAAATCGGTGAAATATGATCAAGCGTAATTTTGGTTTTTTCACATCCCGAAAAATTTATCAAAATTAATAGTTAAATAATTTTTCATAAAAATAAATATTTGTTCTTTTTTCATATAAAAATAAGCTTAGTATTAAATAAGTAAATATTGGATAGCTGTATGAGACATTTAATGCATAATGTAGCACTATCGAACCGGGTAATTTATATTTTGAAAGATAACAACATTAATAAAAGAGTAACGATTATATTACCTGATTTAGTTTAGAATCGAAGTCCTAAAGTTCAAAAATGTTTGAACCACTCATTTAAGTTTCAATATTTTATCTGAACCTTCCGTGGAGCTATCCTAGAAGGTGATATCGGTAACGCTAACGAATTTATATTTTTTAGAAAATTTAAAGATGAATTAGTAATTTCGTTTTAATTTTCAAAACTCTCATCACACATTAATATTTACATTCTAATCCGATTTTCTTAGTTTATAGTCCTTTTAAGGTATTTATTTTTTTGAAATATTTTTATTAATTCCTACAATTTTTTATCATTTCATTAACAAAATTAAACGATATATGTAATAAACTCACTATTTTTATTGGCATTTTTGGAATTAATCCCTACCAGCATATCCGTTTAAAAAATGCCTTGATAACCCAGCTTAGATTGCTAGGCTCATTAACTATTAATGTAAGTATTTAGAATCTCTTTATAATTTTTGATGGCACTAAAACTGGATAATGGAGATCCGCAAATAAAGTTTATTAAAAAGTTGTAATTGTCACAATTTTGCTTTCAAACTTTAAGAATGTGGACTGATGAAATTATTTCCGACTTCCTCATTGAAATGAGAAAGATTAATGCAGATCCTTGTGATCCTTTTTTCAATAGAGTCAAAATTATACCGGTTATGGAAATTATCGCGAAAGAGTACATCTCAAAGTTTTGTTTTACACACGTCTTAGCACTATAATGAGATCTACAAATCTGAGTGATATCTGCTCGCTAAACAACTTGGCGAAACTGTGAGTTTAGTAAAATAATTAATGAAAAAAATAGGAATAACAGTTGTCAAAGCACCGCTTGTTTTAATCCGTTAAGTTTTGAAGAGAAAAAGTACCCCTGTCTTTCATAAACTTTAATATAGGTTGAATATAAAGCAAGCTGCTCTTAGAAATGAAAAATATCCTCGAAACGTCAGCCAGCCTTCCAAAAAAAAGATAAAATAAAAAGCCAGTGTGATTAAAGACGAATTTCCAACTAAACAGCAAAAAAATTAAATCTCTTATGACTAAGTTACATAACTAATTTTTTGCATTCGGTTGTTAACTTTGAGAATGATGACGCTCCATTAACTCAAAATACATATTCATAGTCAAGTTGTTCAGAAAAAGACGCTTTACGAGACATACTCTAGTTATAATAAAGTAACGACATATATAGGTTAAAGTTCATCCGAGATAATCCATCCTGGGTGCACAAAACCTACGGGAAAGTAAACCACCAAAGTTATTTAAAAACCGAAGATAGATTTTCTTTCTATAAATATTAAATAGGAATTTTATAATTATACATTAAATAGATTATCAAGAACGCCAGCACGATTAAAATATGAACTGAGTCTAAAAATGATAGTTGTTGTCAATACAGAAAAAATTAGACACTTACAATAAGTCAAGATTATCAAATAGTCATTCTTTGGATTGTTTGTATTCCTCTTAGGTATTTTTTGTTCCTGAACAGTTTCATTCTCCGGTTCTGGAAAGTTGACTGAACCATTACTATTTATAATTTTTGGGTTTAATGGAAATTTCAAGTTCAAAGAGGAATTCAAATTTGGTACTTTTTCCAATTTTATATAGAAAATGTATTAAAACTTATGGTAGTCTTCCGTAATATTGAAGAATTCAAACATCCTTCCCCTCCCAAACCTAGCTAGGTTAGTCGCAGTTTTTACTCTTTAACTTTGATTTTTTGTAACATTTGTGAATTCCATGCTTCGCGTTAGTGCAGTACCTGGGGTTGTTTTGGCTTCTTTTGGTTGATCTAGTTGATATTAAAAAGACTGATATTGTTTCATGCCAGTTTGGGACTGAACGCATCCAGATAAATTTGTCAGGGCTTAAATAGTTTTAAAAAAATTAAAAGGAGAATAATAATATATAATTTTGGATTCATACAAACAGGTTCATAACCAGCATCTCCCTTGTGAAAATTTCCTCTTTCAACGATGAGGATGTTGAATTTCAGGATGAAGCTTAAAGAGGTTGGACAATCTGTTATTTCAATGTTTGTAGTGTTCGCTTTAGTGATGATATCCTTTACACCATTCTGAACTGAACAATAATCCCGGACTGTGTTGCATAATACAGCTGGCTTGAAAGAGTCCTGGTTTCCATAAAAAATAAGTATCGTCAGGATTTTTACGTCAAACAGAAAATCTAGTTTCCATGATATACTTCTGTTATGAATTTCGAATGATTTATACTGCTTTGTAAAATGAAATTTCCCGGTTGAAGATATTCTGTTCTTGCAAAAACTTTTTCGAATAAAATAAAGCTTTGAATTGAGAAGTCGGACTATGTTCTGGTAATTCCTAATTTTTATTTCTCGGTAACGTTTGTTTACTGTAAATGTGATCCCAGAAATATGAACTTCTGTTTTCGTATGGTCTAATTTTTGTTTTACAATTGTGCCGTTATTTCCTTCTTTCAATCCAACGTACAGCAACTGCGATGGGAGGTTATCATATTCCCACGTTATATAAACGTAGTTGAAGTTGTAAATGACAGCATCGTGAAAAATAACTCTTCCATAATGTTTCAGGTTCTTATGATTCCTAGAATCTTCAATAGTCGGCTCTATGTATACATATCATTAAAGAAAAATTGAAACCAATTATAACTTTTTGAACCGGTCCAGGATATTCAACATTTGTTTGTTTGTTGATAAATAACGGCTGAAACATTGCGCCATTAAAGTGTTCAACTACACCGGTCAGAACGAATTGGTAGCCCATGTAGTTGTATAAAATAAACTCATCCAAGTGATTTAAATTGGTATTGCATCTGTGTAGTTGAATACTGTGAGAGACTTTTGACGATAGAGTCACAACAACCGAGGCTAGTTCCAATGATTCATTAGCATTAATGTATCGAAATCTGAGTATTCCAAGTAGGCCAGCTTTTACAACCTTCGTGACTGCTATATCACCACAAGAAACATACTGCGAGAGGTCTAAGTAATCGTAAGTCGGAATATTTATATTAGATACATAATAATACAATTAAAAGTGATAGCATTCTTGTGCATAAACTCAGAACAATCATTTGATAAAACTGCAGGTTCCCGGTATTATCAACGAAGTGGAAAGATCCGTGGCTTTAATTGCCCGTTTCATATCATTAAAGGATAAACGAAGCTGATAACACTACATTTAATTAGCTTCGCTCATTATAAAGACCAACTCTGGTTTTATTCAAATAGAAGTGTAATTATGCCAAGCTATTTTTATACTTTTAATTAAAAGTAAAACCGCTTTATATGATCGACACATCTTTGAATGTTATTTTAATATTTTCAAAATATATATTTTGACAGAATCATTTTCCTTTGAAATAGTTTCAAAAATAATTCTATGTTTTATTGTGATAATTTTTGTTGATTAATTTTGCATTTTTTCAAAACATGTTTTTAAACCATATATTCTTGAGTTTTCAAATATAAAAAATTATTTCATATTCCGAGTAGAGAGTGAAATGCGCCATTAATCTGGGTTCTATTAAAGAAACATGACGTATAAAAAGGAAGTTCACTATTTAATTTAAAAATTCTTTCATTATTTTGCGCAACGAACATAATTTTTTATGATGAACTTATAATTTTTTTCCAGGTCCTTACAATGTGCATATTTATATTTAGTGATCAAAAATAATAAAAATTATCTAAACGATACTTTTACTAGTTTTATCAAATTTTTTTAACTTTTTTACCGAATGCTGTATACTGTTTTTGTGTAAAGAATTATGTTAAGACAGTTTAAAATAAATATACTGAGGTAAGTGTTAGATTTAAATTTACTTCGGAATGAATGTGACATATTTTTTATCCAGATTTTGTTGCTAATTACGTTGATATTATCGGTGTATAATTTTCTAAAAATAACTTCTAGTGAATGAGAAACAATCTCACATAATCTTCGTAAATGCATTTTGTGTTTTTGCTTATTTCATCAATGTGAGAAAGTATAAAAAATCAAACTTCACTAGTTGTGAAAGAAAGGTTTTATTAAATGTTATTGTTACATAGTCTTAGATTAGCGTATTGATTCGTATAGATAGAACTTGACAGTTATACACAATTTAAAATAATATAATCACCTTTTGGAAAAACTAGTTTATATGAATTTGAGTATCTGTTGGAGTTTATCATTCGGATGCATTTATTTAAAAATTTCATAGAACTTTTACTACATAATACAACTTAATCTCAATTCCTTATATTAAAATATTTGAATCAGGACATAATCTTTGTGGTGAGCTGAAAGATATTGTGAGAACAATCTTAAATAATATAAAGAGCTTATCTTTGTTTGTAAATTTATTTTTTGCTTATAAAAGAACATTAAGTAGTTTAATCGCATTTAATACATATTTTTTTCTTAAAGATGTGTACTTGGGGGGTCGAACGTTGTAATTAGATTTCTAAAAAAATAATTACTACATTATCAAAAGATATTCAAGTTGTAGCTCGGTATCGCGCCAACAGATGCAAACTGAATTAAAATTCTCTCCTGTTCTTTTTATACTAATATTTCACTTCATTACCGCAAACTTCGAAAAAAATTCTTTTTATGTAGCTATCACTCCGATTCTTTCATGGAACATTTTTGTTTGCTTGCCAAATAAGAATAGATTATCTAGATTTATTGATGTTAATGTTCCCTAATAATGAAGCAGATTTGTTCTTTTTTAATAAATTTTATCTTTAGAGGTTGATTAATAAGACGCAGCTATCATTTTTTGACTAACTCTTGTCTTAACTGTTGTATTAAAAGGGTAAAAACTAATATCATACGACAGATTCTATGTATTAGTGGGTAGGAAGGTAACGGAAGTAAAGAGAGAAGTTAAAAAATGCCACAATTTTAATTTATGTAGATTTAAAACTTTTTATACGGAAATCTTTGCCTCATTAATGCAGTGTTCTGGTTAACCTGTTTCACAAATGTGCAAATATTTAAATTGTAGTGCCTAAAATACTTGGTAAAACCGTTGGGTCAATCTTCTACTATGTAGATGGCTCTAGAAGTATCACTTTGTATCGTTTCATACTGATTGCATACCGACTCGCAAATTGTTCTGCTCTACAGCTAGAGAAATAGGGTAAAGATCCTAAAAGTATCCTCGAGGTACATGAATCGAAGGGATACAATTTTGTTGCTAGTCTTGTAAAAATCAAAGCTTCTTAATGATTTAACAGAAGAAACTGCATCTGATAAAGGAACGCTCTAAAAGGAAATTAAATATTCAAAGGCAAGAGCAAATGTCATTTTATTCCTACACTGAAATAATTTTTTTCACTTTGTATTTTTCGATGAAAACAATGGCAGAAAATGAAACAAAATTTGAGACCTGACTTGAAACATTATTATTTCAAAATATTTATCATAACTATGGTGATCAGAAGTCAGGTGATTATTCTAAAAAATTAATTCTAATTATCTAATTAAATATTCAAATATAATTTTAATTGTTCTACGCCACAACACAGGTTCGCCGCATATTAGCGGAAGCATATTTATATGCTTTTTTAGCTAATATCCGGCGTATATGTCACAATAACTGTTTCAAAAGTTGTCGTAGTAAAAGAGGGTCTTTAGTTTCGAGAATTATCAAGAAAATATATAAAATTCCGGTATAGTCTTATCAGGCAGTATATTTAAAAGAAATAAAAAAACCAATACAGATATCATGAATATTGCACACCGAATAAAATATAAAAAAAGTCTTTAATATCTAGTGAGTCGCAAACTCACATGGCGGAATCTAATTAAACAATCGAAATATCATTGTAGATACAAAGATAAGAGATCTTTTTCATTTTTAAATTTTCTCAAAATAAGAACTAACCTGACATTTTTGCTTTCATGGATTCCATAAAAATATATCCAAAGAATTTCGACTAAATTTCAGAAAATTAGCTTATCAATTTGTAAGGGGTATGGTTTCATATGTAGCGAATACTCAATAATCAGTTGTGACAAACTTATCTATGGGGACATTTTATGACATGCATTACAAATGTTGAAATAATTAGGATATTATTGAAGATTTTCAAAAGATATCACATGATATATTTCGAAAATAACATAATATTTTTGTTTATTCGGATCTAACTTTTTTTCAAAATCTATCAATCAACATAAAGATGATTTCTTTGAGAAATTTTATTTGCCCAAATCGAATGAACTATTAACAGCAAATAAAATAAATCGTTTTTGAAGTTACTTGAGGTCTAATCGCGTTTAATATAGAAGGCACGAAACGAGATAAACAAATTCTAACACAATAACTAATTTTGTGCATTTTAAATAAAAACATAAACGATTTATTGGATTTATGTTCTATAACAATAAATATTCAGATGGTTTCACAAAGGATAAGAAAATCCCTTTAAAGCATCAAAAAGTTTGATTATAATTACATATGATTGAAAAATGTTAAAATTATAATACGAAACCAAAAATATATGTTATGAAAATACATGATAATCGTCTATTCTAATGTTTCAAGTCGTTTTATATATTCAGAATCGCACAAAATGGTCAAGTTGTACCACATGTAGGCACTTGGCTTATTAATCGAAGTGTTTGCCGATGATTCCTACACAATCGAAATTTTGAAAAAGTTTAGGTTTTGCAATTACAACAATTGAAATCGCATCTCTCTAGGATAACAAAAAAAGGCGGTAAGGCAACGGATTTTATAAATACAGAAATATGACGCTGAAATTTTTTATAAAATACAGGCAAAAAATAAAACGATGTGGCTTCACAGGACTACCTTTTTTAACCGAAATTGAACCAAATAAGTGACAACGCTCCTTTAAACATTTGTTCTGAAGCAGTTGTTCGCTGCAAAAATATTTTCACGAAAAAATAACAATTTTTAAAATATATAGTTATATAAAAATAATTAACGGTACGCTTTTCAAACCTTTTTCAGCCTAGATAAAAAAATGAGAAAGAATACTCATCATTGTACCAGAAATCCTTAAGGAACTTCCATTCGCTTGTGATCACGATAAAATATTCGCAAATGTCCATTTTTTAAAAATGAACTAAAGAAAAAGTAAGATGAATTTGTTTTTAGTCATATGAACACGAAAATTTTTATTTTATTATTAAGGCATAAGAGTGCAATAAAGCCAGTTTTGACATACTAAAAGTACCCTTAAAAATTACTTAATTATTTATTTATAATTGAATTGTTCATTATTATTTAAAAAAATGAATGCATAACACTTTTATACAGAAGTTGTGTGAAGAAACTGAATTAACTCAACTAATTAAAATTATTTTAAGTATTCGTTTTTATAAAATCCACCAACCTCAATCAAGATAGATGTTTATAAAGTTCTATTTTCGATAAAATCTTTAGGACATGCAAAACAAGGAGTCAAGAATTATATACTCCTAAATTCATAAAAAGTCCTGTAAAAAGTATATATTGAACTGTTATAAAAATAATTTATAAAGAATAATAATTACAAACTTAAATGATGAAACATTTTATTATTAATAATATAAAAATAAAAAACTTATTTTTACGATTCCACTAAAACAGATACCCATTCAAAACATTACTTGGTAATAACGCAGATGATATTACCGTTTAAGACTTTATTAAGCATGATATAAGACTATTTTTATGAGAAACCAAGATAATAGCTCATTTATTCACTAGTACAAGATGGAAGTAATTAATTTTCAAGTGAGGTATTTTATTTTTTTCTACATATACTATTATTCAATTATTAATCTTTACTTGGAAACCTCTGATCCCTGGAGTTAGATCCACTGATATATTCAGGTTGTTGAACAAATATGTATATACCAAGCACCACGTTACACAATCGTATACAATAAAAAAATGTCATTTCACGATATATAAATTGGGGCAGGAAATGGCAAATGGTTATGAAACAATGTTACTTCAGTAAAAATATTATTGAACTAAAGTATATATCAAAGAATACCTAAGATTATAATTTTTTAAGAAGTTTAAAGAATGACAATGCCATATCTGGTATTAGTGATAAATGGGTCAAAGTAGTAGATAAAAAATTGAGAAAATGGATCCTAAATTTCATAGAGTAAAACTAGAATAAAGATTTTCCGAAAACAATAGATCTAATGGAATTAATTGTAAATTTTAAATAATCAGTTACAAAAATATTCTGCACAAAAAGCATAAACCATTCATCATGTGCAAGATTCACAAGTAAAGAATGAAAAGAGCATTTTATATGTTCGAGATCAACTTGAACAAAAATAATTGTAATCAGAATACGATAGAAAAATACTTTTATAAATGGGAAAATTAATATTTTAAAAATTGTTACTGAACCTTGAAAGCTTCTATTCTAGTAATTATCAAAATTCCTCACTGATAATATTTCATATCTGGTAAGGAAATATGAAAGGTAGAGGGCTAAAACTATGCATATTTTTAGAATATTAAATGCAGATTTTAATAATTCTATCAAAAGATTTTATTTATATCCAAATTTTCCTTTAATTTTTTTAATAAATATTTTTTATCTACGGGTAAGATTAGGTGTAAAATGGCATTTTTGAAGGAACTACAAAACAGGCAAGAGTCATTTGAAATAGCTACTTTAATTAATTGAAAGGTCATTTAGTATAATGTCTGAATGAAAAATTCAGTCTAAAAGAAATTTCATGCCACAGAATAAATATTTCCGTCTATATTTACATGGGATAAGATAAAAACATAGAAAGCACATAATTATAGAGGAAACAATCACGCTTGAGCAAAGCGACGTATTTGATGTTAAACTGTTGGGATGTCCACAGATCACGAAGGAATTTATAATATTTCAAAATTATCGAAAACTACATATTAGATTAAATTTAAAATTTAATATAAAATATATGTAAGAAAAACTGATTTCAGGGCTGGTATGAAAATTATTAAAAATATACGATGGATTGTGTGGTTTTTTAAATGAATGACGATTTAATCTGTCAATTTTAAGCAAGAATATTTCTTGAGCCGAATCAAGACATAAAAGTGTAGCATATTTACCTGCCTTAATGATGGTGCATTTGCAACAAGATATCGTTTTTGATAATCGAATTCATTGACAATATTATTGAAACTGATATTTATTAAGCATATCATTTGAGAGGATAATTAAATCAAAATAAAATATTTTAAACTTGTTTAAAGCTTTTTACACTGATTAAATTATTTAAAAAACCTAGATAGATACTTAATTTTTGTCAAGTCAAATACAATTTTTTATTTTTTCATTCCGTTAAGATAATAGAAAGAATTTTATTAGTTTGTTCACGGTATAAAAAATTGCCTTAATTCCTTCGAAACATCATTGGGACGATGTTCCACCATAAGTGTATAGTTAAAACAGAACAAGAACAATATCCCATGGCGTAAATTAAATAGACATAAGGAATATAATATGTTAAAGAGCAAGCTTGAAAGAAAATAAAAACCGTTCTTATCTAGATTTCTTAGTAAATATGCATAAATAACAACTGAATTGTATACCTTGGTGATGACTATCCTAAAATAGCACAAAGCATTCAAGCAAAAGCGTGTAACAAAAGATGAATCATATTTTTTATTTAAAATTCAAGAAAGGAATGGATAATATATATGTATATTTACAGTTAATTGCTTTAGATTGGTTTTGTTGGATACAAGGTTGCATTACTTGTTGTTAGTAGTAAGCGTGAATATGACGTGACGACGTTATCATATCTTAACAGATGGTATAGAAATTTAGTTCGGTTAATCAATCTTAACAAATTTCACTTGATTGTCGATTTGGAACACAACAGTCTTGAACAATCTCCGACTTTTCCCAGGGCGGTGCTTTGAATATACAAACAAAAAGAAAATAATAGCTTAAAATCCCGCATCACATAAGTAGTCTGATAAAATATCAAATATGTAAAAAGGTACGTTCAACCAATTTTAAATTACTTCTCGCTCTACTTGTCAAATTTCAAAAGTCGTTTCAATAGGCTTACATAGACCTAAAAAACCCCCATAATACTATGAATACGTTAACAAAGAGTAGACCTAATGTGAAGCTGTCAAATATCCAATAAACATTTTACAAAAGGATAAGTTACTCCTTACCAGAGGAAGTAAATTTCCCATTATCGTTACTCAATTATTCAAACCTAATAAAGTAGTATTGAAACCAATTTATATATCACAAAGAATCCATTTATTTTGTTAAAAGTGGCTTTTTTCTTGAAAAAAATATTAAAGTAATTCCAGCTCCTACCAGCTGAAAAATCTAAAGATAGGAAAATAAAATCAACGGAATATAATATATTTAAAAAAAAA
>LDMZ01051089.1:0-12592 GCA_001455285.1 Sphaeromyxa zaharoni
AGCTCTCTAAAATATAAAATTAGTCCTAGAAATAGGACGAATTCAATAGATGAAGAAGGGAATGTAATGATAATAATATAAGTGAAAGTATTGACGATGTTAACGTCCGATGAAAGGCTTAGTAGGTAGCGCGCCTACTAAGCTGGACAGAAGACGCGGGTTCGATCCCGGCTCCGGAGCCGTTTTATTACAGGAATATTACTGAACCTTTAATCCATGATATTCTTGGAGAGTTTCAGTGGAGAAGGGTCCATGCCAATAGCTTTTGGGAAGGATTTATTGATGCCATAAAAGACAACTTACCTAGATTAGTTTTCCATGTAATGACGCGTTAAAAATTTCAAATATATATTTATTTTTAAAGATTTAAAAATTTTAAATATAATTTTTATTCATTATTTTGAATTCCATAAAAAAATTATTAATAGCCATGTTTTCCGTAATACGCATGTCTAAAAAAGTGGACACCTATTCGATGGTTCAACCTTTAATCATATCATTTTGCTATAATGCTTTTAGAAATCCTGATAACTATTCAATATATTTACCCAAAATTGTATGTTACGTAATAGGATTAAAACTTAAACAAAATCAGGCAATAATCTCAAATGGGAAGAGTGAACGGGCTGTGTCATAACAATCTAAATATCAAAAGTTTTTCAGAATATGGAAAATCGTCATTGAAGTTAAAAACGTCTAACCAGATTCCGATTTAAAAAATTTTTCTTAAATTAACATTGTGTGAAATAAATAACAGTAATATACTGTTTACACTGCCTGAAGATGTGCTTAGTGCTCCCAAACCCCTAAAATTTTTTCACACTTTCCTACCATTCTCGATCCTTTCAATCAAAACTAATCTAAAATTTATGTAGTAGCAGCATAAATCAGTGTTTTGCAACATTTTACGATAAAAATCTTAGAGTTTTTGAATGAATATCAAGGATTCATTAAATTTTTCAATATAGGAAATAAATATTGTGTAAATAGTAACTAACAATTGGAGGTTCGATGGTTAGAAAAGCATGAGAACTACCAGTATAAATTACTTTCAATTTAATGAATTCTAAATTGGATTAATGGTAACAACTGTGAAAACATGACTTTAATGATTGATTATTATCATTTTAAAATTAATAAATAAACTGATTTAAAAAAATCGAAAATTCAGGTAGAAAATGAAAAGTGAAAAAGATGTATTAATCTCAATTCTTTAGTAGGTTCGGAGAGAATTTTTTGCGTAGGGGGTAAGAAATAGTCCTTAGATCCAAATAATTTTGAAATAATATTTGAGAGGTTTTTTCTTTGCTATAAACTTTTCAAGGACTTTCATTTAACGATGATTGATGACAACTCTTATCGTAAACTGAATAAAGTTATTCTCAATAAAATTATTCATTGCTAAATTTATCTATATAAAATCTTCAAATTCATTGTTTTTCAAACGTTATGTAAAACTTTAATATCATGAAAAAACCACTTCAATTAAATACCTTATAATGACCAGGTATCTGAATCTTTAAAAATATCAGATTCAATCCAATATATAGTTTCAGTTGAACCAATTAGCATACCTTAAAAAGTATATAAAAGATATAATTATTAAATATATGCTTTCTTCAATTTTCAAAAATATCATCGAAACGAATTATTTTTAAATTTGTAATAATTTTTATAAGGAATTAATTATTGTTTATGTTTTTAAAATTCGTACAAACAAGTATTACAGATGGACACGTATGGTTGTTCTTAATCAGTCAAGTCTTGATTTAAAAAAAGGAAATAGATTTGACATTGATTTAATTAATTTCATAGTCATCAATATTCTACAACTTTTAAAATTTGTAAATTATGTGGTAAATATAGAGGACAATTCATTATATTCAAAAATTGAAAAATTTAATTAGTTTATTATTATTATCAATCGTAGGAAAAACATAAACCTATTTTTTATAACATTTTTTCACTAAAAAATTTTAAAATTGTATACTAAAATCTTGTTTTTTTATAAGGAACTCGTGATTTCCCCGGAAGAAGTTTATAAATGAATATTTTCCAGCCGATGGAACGTTCTCGTAAAAATAACAATGCTTGCACATTAATTTGATATTAGCGGTGTCTCATCTTAATGTCTCTCCGTGTTCGAACCACCTCGCCGCCCCTTGTAAGTCTATTATGACAGTATATATGTTTATGTTTTAATTTACGTATTATAAATATAACAGTATTAAAATGCACCCTGATTCTGTGTTCCTTTGGTTATAATATAAAAATTCTTTCATTCCTTTTGTATAATGATATTTATGCATTCGATCATGCAGATCTTAATCATTTAACAACAATAGTACTTATTTATTGAAAAATAACGCAATTAATATTTAAAAACTTATTGAAGGTATGATATCAACCTAAATTAGGGTTCAAATTTTATGTTATAAAAAATAATCATGATAAAAAACGTTCAGAATTGAAACAATTGGATAATGTTTTTGATGGGAAAGGATTCGATTTATAGTCAATAACAAATATTTTATTAAGGCAAAAACTAGCATTATTCCTTTTACCAGTGCATGTTTCATGCTTGCAATAACAGTAATTTAAAACGATATAATAAAGGTTTAAATTTAATTAGGATAAAGATCAAGAGTTAAAAATTAATAAAAAGTATCTTTACCGTTTAAATTTATTATTTTCTTTTTTAATTATCCAAATAAAACTTAAGATCATTTATGAAAAATTGATGAAATTGACCACTTCCTTTTATTATTGCACGTATAAACATTGGTGTAGAAATTTGTTCTAAATCTTCTATTAACTCATTAAAAATATTGTAATGGAAGATTAAGCATCAAAACATAAATTCCAAAACTTTCATAACCTATAGAATTGAATCGTGTATTATCATAAAATAATTAAAATGAATTTTAGGGAACAAATAAATTTTTTTTAATTGATGCAAATATATCAACCGGCTTTAAGGTACTCTATAGGGTATGGCAGGTGCATTTGGTCATAGGTATAAGCTGACGCCACTCTCCTAGTAGTCCGCCGGCTTTAACTCTTGCTTTGAATCCCATATAGAGCAAATTAAAATAAATCAAAGTAATCTAGAGTATATCAAAAACGTGTTCCCCTACGTCCAGGCTTATTCTACATTATAAATTAATGATCGCGCATCAGTGTCCAGGTTTCAATATAACTAAAAACTTTATAATAATATTAGTAACCAAAAAAACATGGAATAAATTTAACGTAATAAATACAGATATTGATGCGGTACCCACGAGGGTATCGAATCGCCAGCACGTAGCTGACGAAGATCGAGCAGGTTTTGGTTCCCTACCCGAGTGCCCCTTTTGGCTCACGGTCATCATGGGATAATCCCTCTAGCGAAGGTCTTGCGGCACTTCGATCGGAAGATATAATATGTTGCAAATAAAATAAGTTTAAATGAACTACGAAATAACACGTTCCATCGTTCCAATTCCCTCGCCACTTCTGGTATTACGGAGTCGACCTAAATATTAATGTGGGCGCATACACCACAATTGATTGATTTATATTTTATAAAGTCTAACTACACCGATGCCAATTATTTCGAAAATAATACGATTACAAACGATATGGATTACCTATTCTGCGAATTGTGAAATCATATATTTTAATAATGTATTTATTTAATTAAATATGATATAAATATTCTGAAACAAAATTGTTCATGAAAAATATAATTAATATTCCCATTGAATGGTATATTTTGAAATTTGTTGTTTATGTTGTTTAATAGTTCCAATAATTTAAAAAAATATCTTGTTAGACAGAATTTTTTTAAACTACTGAAAATAATTAACCCACAAATTTTAACCAATTTCTCAAAAGTTTAACGTATATAAAACATATGTTATAACTTTGAGATAATTCCATTATTTTTGTAAAATTCTATAATGTTAGCAATTTTAAGAAGTACTCAATCTTTACGAAAATTCTATAGCAGTGTAAAGCTATTGAGTAGGTGATTAAATTATTTTTATACATACAATTAATAATGAATCAAGTGAGTTATTAACAATTTTAGGCGAGGAATGTGATCAATTGATGATTTTTTCAAGATTATTAATTTTATTTAGTTTTCTACTATTAGTTTGCACTATATTCTGTTAGTTGATTTCCCAAGAATCAAATTTAATTCATAAAGATCAGCACCATGTTAAAGAATATATAGGTGACAATTTTTTTAAAGAATAGAATAAGATGATGTGTATTTTGTGATCTTCCCATGTCCAAAAAAAATATTAAAAATGTTTAATGTTGATTTGAACTGATAGTTTATTGAAAATTGTTCGTAAAGAATTGATATTTTCTATTTTAGGTGCAAAATGGGAAAACTTTAATCAAAAATAGAGATATGTTATACACAAAATATCCTAAAAGACTTTTCAATTTTAATAATAGATTGAAATAGATGTGATTATTAAATTATATTTCAAATATCATGGATATTTCGATATGAAAATATTTACTCATCTAATAGCATAAACTTATATGATACATGCATTTTGATTAAGGATATGTTATTGCTCTATTTCAAATTATTACCCATAAATTGAAATTTTTACAATGCTAATTCAGAGAGATCTTAACACACAATACCCCTGTCTCATCCTAAAATACCGCATAGGTTGACCAGGTTACGCTACCAAGTGTGCAAGCTTTCATTATATAATATTGACCATTTTAGTATCAAAACAAATTTTTCACCCACAGAAACCAATTTTAGGATAGAAAAAATTTACCTAATATGATTTTTAAGAGACGAACCTAAATTAGAGGTCAAGTTTGAGGAATTTCTTTAATTATGAAGGTATAAAAAATTTTGCGCTGAAAGGTATTAAAGTAACGTAAAATTAATACTTAAAGGCAATATTTCAACAGTTAACCCGCGTAACGTTTATTACAACTGATTTTGTACAAAAATTGTTTTAATATATTCATATCTTTGAGGCTATAACTCCAAGGATTACTAACTTCAATCGAACTCAATAGTTTATGATAACCATTTCTATTATAATTTATGTTTTTAAATATTCCGGGAAAGTGCTTAATTTTCTAGTAAACGTATTCTAAAATAATTAATATTTTTCAGTAATTTTGAAATTCTTATACAGAAATATGACAAAAATTTGTCATCGTATAACTAACTTTTTATTTGTTTTAAACAGTCTCTTAACCATCAAAACATTAACAAAAACGAAGTAATTGATATAAAGGCTATGAAGTCTTTTGAATAATTCTCTGAAAACTACCTTAGTTAAAGGCGTAATTAATTATCAAGGTGTGTTTTCTTTAATACCCCAATTCCAGATGGATTAATTATGTTGCATTTTATTTTAACTTCTATTCTATTTTTACTACTAAAAAAAGATTAGATTTTATTCTTTTAGTGTAATAAATTTGCAAATGATAGCTTGACAGTTAAAAGGCTTTTATTATTGTTACAAGCTAAATAATAATTAATTATTGATCTGGATCAATTTGTTCTAATAAAAAAATAATAATGATGCGAAGTTGAGATTAATTTTTAAAGTAGTTCAAGTGATGATTATATAAAAAATAATAGTTTTCTCTGTTTTGAAACAAATTTGGAATAATATCATAAATTTTTGGCCTAATTTTTAAAAAAGCTAACTGAAAAATGATCTTAAAAATTAAATTTTCTGGAAATCCTTTAGTGCAAAATTTAAATCACAGAAAACCTATTTATTCATTTTTTGTATAAAAACTAAAAACAAACTAAGTAGAAAAGTCATTTTAAATTATATCTACAAATATGGAAAAGGTAGATAACAGGGGGGTTGTGTCTCACTCTGAGATTCGACCTACAAGGTTGTGGGGTCTGTTGGAGATACATCCAATGTTGAACTGACACCCGTCACACATATATTGAGAACAGCGATAACAGTATTTGTGTCCAGTACGTCCATGACCAATATTATTGCAGGCGTCACATTTCTGATCTGTAAGAAGGAAAGGTTTGATTTCAATTCGCTTTTTCTTCGAGTTTGGCTTAATTCCCATTTCTACATAATGGGACTGAAGTGCTAACTTGTATGACCCCTCAGTTTTAAAAGTCACTCTTCCTGCACCTGTACGATCATAGATTAAAATCCTTTTAAATACCTTTAGGATAACCATAGGTAAGATCAACGTCGATCGCAGCGTAAGCAACATCCGAAAACGTTGAATTCATAAAATCAGCTAGTTCTTCTATCATAAAATTGAAACAATAATTAATTTTGATATACGAGCTGTAGTAACACGAGGTATAGCTCCAACAAACACAGTATATCGCTGATCAACCTGATCACGGTCTACTAGTATGAGTTCGGTGTCATTCATCTTCCAAAACTTGACTTCAACTTCTTTGTTTTTAACATTTTCACTTGAGATCACAAATCGGTTCCTACTTTGATATTTGTTTACATTGTTGTGCAATTCTACTACACTTTCGTTCCTTTCAAAATGCAGAAAACAAAACCCTTTGTTTATATTTAACATAAAGTAAAATCATGGAAAACCATTCGGTGGTGTTACTTCATTTTCTCGATTGGGCCAATCAACTTGTACAGGACCGAATTGCTCAAACTGCCTTTCAATATTTTCTGTTTAATTAAAAATTAAAACACAGAATATAGACCAATAGTAATGTCTCTTGGCAGACCTCCTACGAAAACCTTTCTTGAGTACACCTGTTTGAATACAGAATGATCTTTGCGGACAAAGATTGAGTTGTTGTCCAATGCTAAAATCATATAAAATAATTAAACTTTTTATTTAAATAATATTACTTACATGAACCATTAAATATACTTTCAATACCATTATTCATATCATTATCATAATTCTGAGTAGGAATACCTTGCTCCATATTATCATTATCACCATAATTTTGTATTTCTTGGTTATTCAAACTGCCAGAGTTTTTTCTTGATTCATTATTAGTGGTATTAAAAACTTCTGTTGTAGTTGAAGTACTAGTATGAGTATGATCATAGGTCTCAGATAGAGTTGTATGGTGAGTTGAATCATCAGCGGGTGAATATACAGGACGATTTAGCATTGAAAAGTAATTAGAGGATTGAAGGGATCCCACATATTTATTTAAATGTTCAGCTTTATTGGTGTTCAAAAAATCATCATCAAACGAAATTCTACTACGAGTTCTTTGACGCTCAGTTCTTACGGGATCTAAACTTTCCGGTTGATGTCCAGGACATGAAATTTCTTCAAAATGTGGAATAAGGGCAAAATCGCCAGAATTAATTTCTGTTACTTTGTAGGAGAAGGTGCAATCAAATCTTAAAGAACTAATTACAGCAACCTCATTGTCATTGATCAAAACAGGCATTCCAGCAGAAATCAAGTTACGATAAAAAAACCGTGTTTTTTCCGGGCAGTACAATTGTCTTAGGCTAATTGGTTGAGGGTTAGTAACGAGCGACCCGTATGGGTTACTGATATTATTTACCGAAGTGCTACTGCTACTGCTATTGCTACACATTATACTGCACCCAACCGGATCGTACTTACGCAATTCAAAATCTCGTCGGCTTATAGCCTATTATGCTATATTAAAAAATTAAAAAAAATCATACGTCATGATCAACTGACCCAAATAATTTATCTATATCATTACAAAAAGCGATGTCTTCAGAATTGCTAACATTATATATACAAGATTCCATTTCAAATGTATTTGATGTTTGTATGTAAAAACATCCTCCATATACATAAGTTTCAACAATATCAGGATAATCAAATATATTAAAATAATCGTTTCTGGGACTTGGGTCTGAGTTAGGTACTTGGTTTACCCTAGCACATATTAAATAAATAAAAATAAGGAAGACTGCTCTGAATATTTTTGGTCCGATATTAATTCCCCACCCATTAAGTTATGCAGTTATGAGTATATGAACCGCAAACTAATCCTTAAATAAATTAGATTCGCCTTCTAGTAATGTACATATAGATCGAAAATAAAAATTTTTATTAAATAATTATATGAATAATTGTAAAAAACTAAGCAATAAAATTTCAATTCAATTGACAAAGACGTGATAAGATAGTAATAAAAGATACGTAGCAGTAGAAATCAATTGTTCTTGATATTTTATGATAAAATTTTTAACAAGTTCGCTATTACGTGTGCAAAAAATGGTTAACAGGCGTGTAACTCTATATCTCATTAATGACACTTACAGATTAATCATTCTTATGATTTATTGTACACGTAATTATTAACAACAAAATAAAAAAATTATAAATTAAAAAAATTCTTACCATAAATGATGAAAACAAAAAAAATTGGATGCGAGGGTGTAGTAAAAACGAAATGCTACGAATGACGCAAATCTAGGCCCTAATTTCTCTTAAATTTAACATAATAATAAAAAAAACACTTTTATTATAGTTTCTGTTTCCCTTTTTTCGCTACCATCATAAAAATCAAAAAAATTATACATTTCTCAGATTAAATTAAGAATATGTTTACTCTTTGTCTTAAAATGCAAATCTTTTGTTTAACACACACGGAATAATAATTGAACTAATTTAAATAATAATACGAAAAATCGATTTTGATCAATCAACTCTTATCAATCAACACTTAATATAGATAAAAATAGTGATAAAGGCAATTAAATTAATCTCCCTAATCTGGATATTAATATGATTGATTATTCACTTTTAGGTAAAAGGGTTCCGAAATAGCTTTTTTGAATAATTCATTGTTTAAATTGTTAATACGCAGTGTGAATGATCCAATCTACAATGATTCTTTGTTTCATATAAAAATAATACGTATTTGTCAGTTATGTGAACATGTAATGATTTTGATAAAAATAAGCCCAGTTTTTAAACATGTTAACTTTTAATTTAAGCACTGTGCCAACGATCAAACTCTTCTGGGACTCTTTCAAGCTTATTAATATCATAATATAACTTTCGCAATTATTTACATTGTTATTTATTAACGATTTTATACTGTTAATACAATAACAAAGTAATCCCTTAAAACACTGACTATTTGAATCCTTTTACATATATAAAAAGGATTAAAAATAGCAGAAATATCTAAAACCTTTTTAGATTAAAATTTATCCAATTATGACAAAAATAAAACTAATTTCATAAATTTAGCATTAATAACAATAATCATTATTTTAAAAAGCTGTTTAAGTTATGATTTTTATAATTAATAAAAAATTAGGGTAAAAAAGAGGAGTTCTGAGCTGGGTAAATTATCCTGAAAAGCGGCAATAGTTGACTGCACTAACCCGATTTATAGTATTTACCAGTCTTAAAGATGATGAGAAAATAAATTTCAAATTTAATTTAATGGTCATATATCAAACGCTAATTATATCAATATTATCAGAAAAAAATGTTAAAAAGCTTTTGTTATAAAATATACAGCTTTTATTATGGATAAATCCCAGGATTATAATTATTTCCTGGCTTGATGCGGTCCCATTACTGAATTTAACCTAAAATATAGATAAATAACTGTTAAAGGTTTTTAACCAGCGTTTAAAAAGTCATAATATAAGAACGAACATTTAATGTTAGAGGGACATATGATTTTCAGAAAAATATACTAAGAACCTACAAAAAGTTTTGCTATCATTTTTTAAAAATGGAATTGATAAGTTTCATATCATCAGTATTGAAATGTTTTAGTTTAGAAGATTCAATCTTGATCATTTTTTGATTATCGATCTTGTGCTTGCTCACCTGAGAATCACTTGATAAAACTTCTTTGCTATTTTTGTTGGGACGTTCGTCATTTCCATCCTTATTCAAACAAAAAGAATTTAAAGGACTTTTTTTACTAACATCAGCCGCCATTTGACTGTAATTGCATATCCTAACAAAAATGAAGTTAACATAAAGGATTATACTCGGTTTTACGTTTCATTCCGATAGACTTGTTGTCATCCTTTTCTGGCTGATGGAAATCATGAAATAAAAATATGAATTTTTACAAATAAGGAATAAAAATATTGAGTAATCTTTGATTTATGAGGTGTGGAATTTTTAAGTGCAGGGAGATCCAATACATACTTTAAACAGTCCATCATTTCATCCATTTTTTTGTCATTTTTATATCTATTATTGATACATAAAAATTTAAGAATTAAAAAATTGCTATTACTTAAATATGAACAATACCTTAATGAAAAAGGAGCTATTATTTTAAATAACTAAATAAATGAGAAGTGATCAAAGTTATTATAATATAGGTAGCATTAAATAATTACATATCATTAAAAGAAACATATATACTATATTAATGCATAGGTTAAAAATATTTAACATCAACAATAATAATTCATAAAACTAAGGGACTAGATTAGACCACAAAACCATGCTAAGTATAGTATAAGGTATCGAAGTTAAAGTAAAACAGCTGAGAAGAATAAAAACCATACTTAAGGAGGATTAGTAAAAGGATAGAGCATAAAAAATAACTATAAAATAATAATAATGAAGTTATTTACAATCTCTTAAAACGGATAAGACATTAATTATAAAGCTTTTTTAAATAACTAACATTTTGGAAAGACATATTGTTGTGTCTACGAGATAATTCAAAGCATTTTGGTGTAAAGGATTAAATCTTAAGGCAGATGAAAACATATGAATGGCATCTTCATAATTCTTCTTATTGGCTTTTCTAAACAAGATAAAAGGCATCTGAACAGTACTACAGTGCACCGTATGCGACTAAAGCATCAACATTTTGTGAATTCAATTCCAAAGCCCGATCGAGGATCTTAGATGCAGCATCCTCACGCTTAGATCTGATTAAATTGGCAGCTTTACTCGTTCTATATAGTTACATATAAATATTGCACCTAGACAAAGCATTTGACCAATCTAAAAATTGATTTTGTCTCAAGTAATCCGGAAGTTCTTCGGTTGGAAAGTTTTTTCTAAACTCAAAATTGCTCCAGAGAACAAAGAGGGGACCTGGGCCCATTCCTAAGAAACGTCGATGGAATTTTTGTTCCCTCAATATTTAAAAATTCTTTGAGATGTTCAATTGACTTAACGTTGTTAAAGGACTTCGTCAAACACAAATCACGAAGGTAAGAATCCTTTTTTTCAAAGACATCACTCAAAAAGTGTTCATGTTATTTGTATTAACATAAGAATACTTTTTAACATTTTTGATAAGGGACAATGCTATTTTTTCTTCAACTTTTCCCTAATAAAATTATTTCAAAAATTTGTATAATTTGAAACAAGTTTCATATTCCCAGAAAACTTTTGTTCAATCGTTCCTCTAATATTAGTTCCAGGAGTTAAATACCCACCCGATAAAATAAGAGCTATAATACATTTTGAAAAAACTGAAAAAGAAATAAAAACAAACATATCTACACGATAATTTAAGGGAATGATAACAAATTTGAGCGAACATTAAACATTATATATTTCTATTGATTTGACTTTGTTCTTGAAATAATTAAAAAATTCTAAGGATCTAAACGACTGTTTCATAAAGCATCAAAATCTATTATAAAAAATAAATATTACTTTTTTACTTTATACATAGAAAAAAAAATTAGGCTTATAGAAACGGAAGTATTAACAACAAATAATATTCATCATCTTATTTTTGCAGTCAATTATTTGTCTTACAACCATTATATTCAACAAATCCTTTACGACTTTAAGAAAATACAAAAAATTGCACATACTACAGGGATTTTGGCCTATTGAAGCTACAGAATGCTATTTATCCTTGTTTTAAAACATATTATATAAATTTACGTTAACAATATTTTCTAAAATAACATAAAATATCAATAAATTTAGACTTAATTTGGAAAGGAATATCCAATTTTAACAAAACTAATTTAAAATTGAAATTGAAAACTGATTATATGAAAAATCAACTGTTTATTTTGAATATTCAAATACACATTCATAAAATAGTATTGTATCGATCCTCCACCTGATGTGCTTTTGTAAAAGACAGTACAAAATTATATCCAATGTAATAAATATTTCCACAGATCAGATTTAATTAGTAGCATAAAATTGGCTCAAAGAAAACATTAAACTACATTTGATCATTAGAGAATCCGATTAAAAATAAAAAATCATATTTATTAAATGAAGTATCTCATAAAAACATATATTCAGTTAAAAACTCATGATTAATAAATAATAGCGAAATATATAGCCTTACTCAAAAATTTAATGTTCAAAAAATTTTGCAGAATGCTGTAAACAAAATACTTTAATATATTATGATGATTTTAGATTCTCACAATAAAATTAAAACACATGATGTTATCAAAACAATTGACAGACAAAAGGTTACCCAATTAATTAATTTTATAATTTTTGGTTTTACGGATCCAGTACCAGAAGGAAAAAGTTTAATCATGAATATAAGTGTGTTCTGTTAAGACAACGAAAAATAAAAAATATTAAGAGAATAAGTCAAAGTTGTTACTTTCGAACTTAAGATGATGTATATAAAACTATTGATCATCGGAAATTTTTTCATTTTTCATTC
>LDMZ01051135.1:0-13092 GCA_001455285.1 Sphaeromyxa zaharoni
GGTAAACCTTACATAATTAAATTCTAGCAAAAGTCTACATCTAGCGGTTCTTTTGGACATACTTTTTGCTAATATTAGTGAATTCGTGCAATGAGTTCTAGTTATCACACGTGAAAGAAATATTATATCTTTGAAATGTTCAGGTGCTTTGATCATGGCAAAAACTTCTTTTTCAATGATTGTATAGTTCCTTCCAAGGCTATTTTGTTTTTTACTATATTACAGAACGATATGTTCTGGCTTCAGCACTGCGCCTATAGCATTTTCGCTAGCATCTTCTTCTAGTATAAAGCCAGGGTTCCAATCGATATGATGTAGTTTAGGAGTGTCCATTATTTTCATAACTATATTATTAAGTATCTTCGAATATTCTTCGGCCCATTTAACGATTTTTGCTTTATTTTACGGGTAATATTAGCTATTTTACCACTTAGTTTAGGTAGATGATCGATAAGAGCTTACTAATCTTGAGAGATATCAATCGATTTTGTGATTTAGGTACTGACAAGAGTCATTTAACTATTTTCTTGTCCCAGTTCGATTGAATCCAATCTTTAGATATGATGAAACCAAGATAGGTCACTTTTTGTTTAAACCGGTTTTAATTTTCCAAATTTACTGAAATATTCCTTGAATGTAACATGTTAATAACCGTATCGACATGTTGATAGTGCAGTTCCATGCTAGAGCTTAATTCCAAAATGTCATCTAAGAAAATTCGAACGAACTAAAATACCTTTAATATTTGCTTCATTACTTTTGAAAGGTTATAGGAGTGTTAGACAGGCCAAACGGCATCCTTTGAAAATCGTTATGCCTCTCTAGTATTGCAAATGCTGTTTTATGAACGTGATTATAGTTTACTTCAATCTGAGAGTATCCAGAATTAAGATCTATCTGACAAAATAATTTTGGTCCATGTAAGTCTGCAAAACAATTTTTGTCTTCTAAAATGGAACGGGATCTTTGATCGTAATGTTATTCAATTTTTTGTTGATTTACCAATAGACGAATGTTCCCATTCTTTTAAATAGGGAATGCCGGTGAGAAGTAGACCGACTGTTTTGGTCTAATAATTCCCAATTTTTCTAGTCTAAGAATTATTTGTTTACTACCTCTCTGAGTGCGAAATGTTACTTTTTAAGTAGGCTATGTGATCGGGTTTTCTGTTAACAGTTTTATGATATGTTCATAGTCCTCAATTTTGCCTAGCTTGGAGTTATCATTATAAAGGTTTTTAATCATTCCTTGAAAGTCAACTTCAATTAGTAGAAGTTTGATTTTTTTTAAAAATGTTGAATTGGGATTACTGAACATGTGTTTTTATCGATCTTGGTCCATTTCGATTTCCCAACCCGCGATAGAAATTGCCCCTTCTTTGAAATTAATAACTACCTCATGCTTTTCGCAGAAATCTGCACTGAGGATAATATATTTTCCCAAGTTATGTAGAATGCTTTTCTCAATAGTGAATTCCGTATCTAGTACAATTATTAACGTTAGGGTAAGCTTAGACTTCTCGGTTGATTTTATTGGCTCTTTATTCGGTGTTTCCACGAATATTATATCAGTAGTGTATCTGATTAAGTTATTTTTCTCCACATCCTCCGCTGAAATATAGTTCTTTTGAGAGCCTGTATCGATCAGACAACTGATTTATCAATCCGGGTAGCTTTAGTAGTCCTATATTTAGGGTGCTTTCTTGCAAGACGTTCACGTAAGCTCTTTTATTATCTTTAACTATCCTTTTGTTTTTTAAATTTTGTTAATGTCTTTGCTTATAACAATCTACATCTGTATTGGATACGGACTATATGAATGGAACATTTTAGTGTAAATATATCTTTTATTTGATTTAGGTTGACTTTGGTAAACTTTGAATCTCCAAATTTTGTTGCCTTTTGAAATTTGGAGTCCATCTCAATGATATAATAGTCTTTCTGATGTTTTCTATATAAGTCATCGCATCATCGTCATTTGATATAGTGATTTTTGCCATTTCAATCTTAGTAAGGAAGTTTAGTTTATCGAAAAAATATTCTTAGAGAACTCTGTTTTCTTCGGTCTTTACACATCCAAGACAGATCGTAATTCTTTAATAAATTTCTTTAACACCGACAGATAGTCTCTTATAAAAAAGAAATCATCTTGCTTAACTCCTTTAAGTCGGTTTCGGTAGAAACTTCCCATTATTTGAGGGTACGCGGATTGTTGAATGCCTTTCAACATCCGTTTATTGCAAGATGCCTTCCCGAATAACCCGGGTAGATTTATACTCACAAGAGTTTTTAAGGCTCCTCTTGACCCTTTTTCAGTTCAGGCATTAATTTTGCAGTATTTTTGAACTTCTCAATCCACGACAGGACAGATTGTTTCGAAATATAGTTAAAAACTTTGAAAGATATTTAAGCTGTTATTATGGTTCAGGTGGCTTATAAATAAATGCTCTCTGACTGGTTGACATATTCTGCTTGATCAGAACTTACCTCCAATTAGATTTAATTTAATCTAGCAGATTCCCATTGTGAGTGGGAATTTACATTGTAAAAATTTAGAAGGGAGTATTTATCCATTCTAGGCTTATATTCCAATTTCATTCATGAATAGAAATATTTATATGCGAGGTACCCGCGGGGATATCTGCCATTCTGGCAATAAGAAGTGAAGATGGATTTTGACATATTAATTAACAAAAATAATTGATATTGTTTAATATCTAGGGTGTAACTAACCACAACTACCGCGGACCGCCTATCATCGACTTAAATAATGTGAAGTGATATTCCGGATATCTGCGAGATATTCCGAGGCACTATAATATGATATAAGGTATTAAGTAACCGCAATTTTATTAAAATAAAAATGAGTTTTCTCGCTAGCCGTCTCCATCATGTAATTGTAGTTCCTGAAAGGTTGCGAAATACTGTAATCTTTTTTTTTATATATTTTTTTTAATTTAATGGTAAAAATAACCAAATCAAACCCACTAGTATTCAAAAATTCAATTGTTTTATATCAATTCCTTATTATTTTTATCATTAATGAGGATTGAATCTACCATATGGAATAATCTATATTCGAAATATGAAAAATACAAACAATTGATTATAATTAGAGTTTTTATTTAAATACTAATAACTATCAGAATACGTGTGTTTTCAAGATTGATACTAACCTTCAAAATCTTAATACTTACCATAAGCCCACCAAATTTATTTTAATAATATAAAACCGTTAAAAGTTTCACAATACGCCAAACCTAAATAAAGACAACAAAGTACAAGGCAATTATTCTAAATATATGTATAACCACTGTAAGATGATCAGCAGTAACATTTCATGTGTTTCTCTAACAGTTTTAATAAATTTTTGTTATTAAATGTCCATGTTCAAAAAGAATAAATTCTTAAAATCATTATAAATAATTTAAGTTGCTTGAACAAAAAATTATTCTAAAATATTAAATATTGTGTTAATTAATAATATTATTGTATTTAAGATAAAATTAATAGTTTGATCAGATATCTATCTGCTGTCAAAGAAATGCCGTAACTTGTTAGTAATCAAATCGATCAAAAAACATTTAAGAACAAATATCTGAGAATTGATTTGGATGCTATTTTCAAAAAATTTTATTTATTTATTTTCCTTTTTGGAGGTAAAAGATTCTTTTTGTGTTTTTTGTAATTTTTTTTGGCATTCTCTAGTGGATAAAAAAGTTTAAGGTAAGAAAAAATTGAATTATGCCTTTATAATTTATTTTTGTCTCGTACAAGCTACTGTGCTGTTTTAATTTTTCACAATATGTATGTTAATTTGGTGCAAAATTAAATATAAAATATTGAATTCATGTGAAATATCATTTAGTTTGGTTATATTTTTGATGAGTACGTTTACTGAGGATAAAATTTTTGTAAAATTTCAAAATCTAATATTATTTTTTATTATGTTTTTGTTATATCCACGATTTTGAAAAAATTTAATAAAATTTACAAATTTAGCCAAGTTATCAACTGTTTTTAAACGTAAGATTATTATAAGCTAAAAAGCTGGGTTTTACATAATTTCTTTCGTAGTTATCTCACAAAACGTTTTATTAATTTTAAATTAATTAATTTATAATATAATAAAATTTGAAGAAATAAAAATGGCAATTATATATTATTCAAATTTATTACAATAAAATGGGATGGGCCAAGTTATAATTAGTCCAAGGTTGCGAATAACATGTAAGTTTAATAAGAGAATTTTGTTATTACTTTGTCTAAAGGTTATAGCTGCTAGGAATTTACACAGAAACAAACGTTGATGACATTTATAATTGTATCAATCAAATCTAATATTTTCTCCGAAGCAGCGGTACATTAAACAGTTAATATCCAAAAATAATTATTTGTGACGTAAAAATTTGTTAAGATATTGAATGAAACATTCATCAATCTTTCAAACAGACACAAACTACAATAATGAAAGTCTTGTAAATAAAGGTATGCTTCAATACTGTTTTTCAATATCTTTACAAAAGTATCTCCTGTTAACAAGTCATCCTTATCCAATGTAAGTAAAAATTATTTACAATTAATAATGATGCTGATTTTTATTTAATTGTAGCCTAAATCCTTCAATGTATAAGATAATAGATTTTTTCCGTAAAAAAAATGAATGATAATTTGAATGGTACAACATTATTAAATAAATGTAAATATAATACAAATATATACTTTCTGTGAATCTTCAACCTTGGATTTTTTACTCTGATTCCTGGAAAGATTTATAAAAAATTATGAATTTTGCTAATGCAAACTACGTGTTGAATGCAAGATTCCATTGTAATAACAAAAATAACCAAGTTCACTAATCTTGAAACATTATGTGATCAATAATAGCTTAATTTTTTATAACTGTGAGGATTTTTAATTTTATCAGAGACAATTGAGAATAATTCTTTTGCATTATTTATTCTTCTATATATACCTTATGTCAACTTTTGTTACTCTATATTTTCTTTGTACGCATAAAATAATCCAACATAATAGCTATTCAATTTCTGGGATAAAATAGTAGAATTTCCTGATTTGTTCCGCTGTGAGTCATTAATCCACTCCATAGGTGGAAAAGATTAGATCAAAGAAGAAAATATTTGTTCTTTTAAACACCAATTACATCTACCAATTAGTTATATTTTTAAAACACAAAATGTTGCGAAAGCAATCAATATTAATTGTAGTTTATCATAATTTGGCACGTTAGAGCAAATACTTTTTAATTCATATTTTTATTAAGAATTCTTTTTAAATTAATATTAGACGCTTTGTGCTGGAATTAGGCAAACCTATTAATAATTATATATTTTTAAAAACTTATATATATGCTTCTAGATGAAATTTAAAGAATATGTATAATCTAAAAGTGAAAAAATAATAAAGGATAATTACATTTTTTTTATTCGATACCTATGTTTGATTTATATAAATATATAAAGACGCCCCCTAACGGATGAAATAGATAGATATTTTAAGCCAAAATCCTTTGTATTAAAGACTTTCAGAACCTGTCAAGCTAGGTTATAGAGTATATGTATTATAATAAAAATATCCGAAAGTTTAAAGAGTTTGTGAGAAATTTAAGATAGCAAACCGAATAATAGAGTTAAACGAAAGTTTCCAATATATTGTTCACTTTCCTCCTTTGTAATGGGAGAAATTTTTGTGTTTTGTAGACCATTTTAAATCAGAATTCCACATTTAATAGTAGAAGACGCCTCAAGTGATGATATTTTTAATATGATAGCAAAGGATTTAAAATTGAATTAAAAATCCTTATATTATATTAATTTTTATCTTTTTAATTATAAATGTCATGGAAAAATTTCAAAGCTCCTTTTATTCTCATTTTCTAAGTTTAAAAATTACTCCATATTCTTGTATTACCGCCCCTATTTATCAATTAGCTTTTTTGTATATTAAAACCTCCTGGACAGCAAAAAAAATTGTTTGTTTAGAAAACAGATTTATTGCATTCCTTCTGTTGTCTAACTGGCATGTGTATCTCTGGATCAATGAAATCATAAATTTTAAGTGCTTGTACTGGTAATTTAACCTGCTTTAAAGGTACGGTTTAGCAACTTATGTTAATATATACAACACGAATAATTACAAAAATTATATTTTTTCCACTATTAGATTTTACCAAATAAAACAATGTTAAAAAAATACTTAGGGTGTTTTACAAAAGATACATTTACTAATAATAAATTTAACTTGACATTGCGTTACCATTGAATGTCTAACAGTATTATTAGGGCTTGATAAGAGCCTAAAAATATAAAAATTTACACCTTTATAGCAACAGAGGGTATCTGTTCGTTCAGCTTTATGCTTATAATTTGTAATATTTTTACTTTGATAAAAAACTTTCTAGACAAAATTTCGTAGTGAAGGAATGAAAAGTCTAGATTCTATTCGTGATGTAGCTTTATTCTTTAGATTATGTTAATTTTTAAGGGTCCCTCGGAAGGTATGGGTGAAAACAAAAAGGTTATTACTACAGGAACTTAACATTAAAACCTAAGGTACATTCAAAAAAGGGTGATCATGCAGATGATAATATAGTATTATTTTACAAAACTGTGAATAATCAATATTCTTAGAAGAAGAAATCTGGTTATAAGAAAGGTTTTTCCTCCCGTGATTAGTTGCTACCTATTTATTAGCACTAAAAAAGATGTTCAGTTTTAATAAAAAATCTGAAATAACCACTTCGCAAGAGGTTTAATATATTCTAAAAGAATTTGTAGCATATTTAGAATGAAGTTGAACTTGGAGACCCCTTTGATAGCAGAGTTTCAGTATTTGAAAGCAAAGTACAAAATTAATGTAAAAATATACTACTAATAAAAGGAATCAGGTCTAGATAATATTCAAACGGACGTACTGTGTAGTCCATCAGTTGTAACATAGATTATTTAATCACCTCAACTTGATAGCTTCGCCCACGGATGAAAAAACGTCCTCCATCTCGAGCCCATATTCGCAGTATGGCTTTATCCTCAAGTGATTATATAGAAGATGAAAAAGGAGTAATAAGACTTTCAGGTATTACTGTAATGATAATAATGGTAATGGAAGTAGAAGGGGATTCTTTTTCAAAATTCTCGAACGTTTCGCAGGAAGTAACATATTTCGTTTAATATTATTTAAAATTCTTAGAAAGCTCAGGTTCCACTTTCAACAAAAAATAATTATTTAAGTTCCGTTTTAAAAAAGCTCAGTCATATGCCGGTTTAATTCCAGGCCTTCAGTCACAAATAAGCCTTGAATTAGTGAATGAGTTTAAATCTAAGCATGGAAATGAGTAATTGTATCTATAATTATCTAATTTATAAGAAAAAACTGTTGAACAAGACATTTAAAATTTCAAAATATTCCAACTGCCTCATAGCCTTATGAAAAATAGTTTTATAAACTTTTTGTGTTGTACTTATATTATTATGCATATAGCAATATCTTATATATTTTAAAAGTCTTAAATATTCAGTACACTATTAACATTTATATCTAATATCAGAAATACTGACAAGATATCCGATATAAATGTAAGACTTTATTGGCCATAGAATATTTTTATTTTAACGCAGTGCTGGTCACGGATCAAACTTGGTTTCCGAAATTAGACCATATAAAGATTTCACTCTTATAATTATAGTAATTTATTAAAAACGTTTCGGAGTTATGTGAAAATATTAGTTAGTGACATCAAAATCAACTTAGATAAAATTATATGTCCTCTAGTTTGGAAAAGGAGCTTCATGTAGATCTATCTATAAACACATAGGAACCCCGTAAAAGAGGAAATTTATGTAATTAGCAATTCAGACTAGGAAACTTGAATTTTTAGAAGAAAAGATAATATTTATTTCTAAGTTTTGATTAAGTGCCCTGAGTTCTTTAATTAAAAAATTATCGTAAAATTATTTGTGATTATTTTTTTATTTACGATTTACAAAATAGTAACGATGTCTAATCACTTGTTCATTTTAACTAACAAAGATATTTCAATTCATAAAGGTGTACCATATTCTATAAATAAGCTTACTAATAATAATAAATTTTAATCAATATAAAATTAATTCTTTGTACGGTCTGTATGAATATTTTTTAAATTTGTAATTGGAAAAAATAATGGAAATAAGATAAATGTGTAAGAAGCAGTTATTTAAATTTAAATATATATTTCCTACTTGAAAATATTTTTAAAAATATTAATAAGTATAATTCAAAAATTTTTTAGGTTTTTTTTTCGAACAATAGTAAGAAAAATCATTTTACTTTCAGGGGAAATCAACATGGTATTTAACTTGAAAACATTATATTTAAATTTTCCCCCATATAAAAAACGTTTAACCCCATCATCGGTTTACAAATTCCATATAATATTTTAAGAAGAATACCCAGATATTCAATTTTATTGTATAGAGAGCATATCCGTAATAATTTGGATAGTACATTTTTATAAAAAATCTAGATTACTTTTTAGTATTTGAAAAAAATATAATTTTTTATATATAAATTGAAT
Source organism: Sphaeromyxa zaharoni (assembly GCA_001455285.1). Lineage (NCBI taxonomy): Eukaryota > Metazoa > Cnidaria > Myxozoa > Bivalvulida > Sphaeromyxidae > Sphaeromyxa > Sphaeromyxa zaharoni. Next base: position 8,575 of record LDMZ01051135.1, read on the forward strand.
TTCACCCTGTTAATATATTTTAAAAATATTATATTTTCATATTTTGTAACAAGATAATTCAATTCTCCGAAATTGTATTATAGAGTTAAACAATTTCCGTCAAAAAGTAATCTATAGTACATTATATTTTACCAAAACATGTATATATGTAAATGTTATGCTAGTTTGATTCTTCTTCAGTTTTAACATTTCTTTTTATACCTTGAAACTAACCTATAATAATTTTATAGATTTTTTTATCTAGACCTATTGTTACGCTCCAAATATTAGTTTTTTATTTTTTTAAATTGTGAGCCAAACCTTTTTGTTTTGTATCAATTAAATTAAATTTTATGTTATTTTAGATGCTGATACTTTTCGTATTAAAATTCATTGGAAGATCGAAGTTCCTGAACTTAAATGTTCGAACAATGAATAATCAAATTTATTCTATATAGTTTTTATAAAAAAATTTCATAATTAATTCTATCTACATAAACCACTTTTAACTCTATCTTACTAAGGTTCTTTGTTCTGATCTTTTAGTAAATATTTTTTTAAACCTAAAAACAAATATTTTCAAAAATTTAGATTCATTATACATGTGTTGAACATTGCTTTTATGGGCATCTGCTGGATCACTTTGGCTTCAATAATATTCCTATTTTTAGAAACAATCAAATTATATATTTTCTCATAGTGTGTTCATTTGACCATTCTTAACAAACATAAAGCACTGAAAAATTAATTTTAATTCTTTTATCGTCACATAATCAATCTGGGAAGGAAAATAATATATTTATCTTTTTAATGTGCATTTAAGGAAATTTTGGTATATCAAAATATCTCTTCTTCAAGAAAAATTCCTCCCTTGCTTTCCTTTTTGCCTTTCCGTGGTGAGTACACAAAAATCTTATAAATTACTCAGAATGTATACATCTAAAATTTACAGCTGTAAACATTTAGCACTTTTTTAAAGATTAAAAATAATTTATATAATAGACTTCCGTTTTTTTATCGATGAGAAATACTAATATGTGTAATAAATTAATTAAAATCTCAAATGTACGTTGATCATGAAAAACATAAGTTCCTAAGAAAATAATAATCGAACAAAATAAAACAAATCCCAACTACTAAGTATTGCAGATAATAAATGGAGTAAGTATTCCTGAAATCGGTCTACTTACCTTAGATGAGCCCAAGTAATAGTTAATTTTCGAGAGTCGCCCAACCGGTGGTACCAATTCGTAATAACCGTAGTCTTTATGAATAAAGGCCATAAGATATTAGAAGAATCGAGAACTACTTAGTCGTAAAAATGTCACGAGGCTCCCCCTCTACCGGACAATGTCTGAGAGGTTACAACAGTATAATTATATATATTGTAAAAAAATATTGTGTCAAGAATTATAGATCAAGAATATATATTCTTCCTTTCAAAGTCCAACGGATGAAAACGTAACATTTTAAATTAATATTTTGAATTGTTATAATGGAAAATCATCTTCACAGGTTCAAATCAATTTTGTCTTAATTTAAATTTATTACAATAGATTAATACTGTTCGCTTTGCTCAACTAATCAAAAAAATACAAAAACTTATATCCTTATTCGACAAATCAGTAAATTTAATAAATTATAGAAGAAAAATAAGCAAATATGCCAGAATAGAAATATTTTGGTAAATTCTTATTAAATTATTCAAAAATGTTATTATAATTAGACAGATAAATCTATTAATTATTAATTTACTTCTATCTAATTTTTTAAGAGATAAAATCAACAATACCATATAAATTTTAATGAAGCATTTTTTTAAACAAAAATAAAAATGAAAAAAACATTAAATTAACTAAAAACTCTAATTACGAAATATACTCGGTGATGAATTTATTTAAATTTCTCAATATTTTGGTTGCGTCATATTCATAAAAACATCCCAATTTATACAGATTGTAAGAAATAGTTTGAGAAAAGATCTAAAAAATTAGAAATATTTGGTATTTTCTACGTTTACTTAAGTTATAGGTTCAGAATTGAATTTTAGCATAATAAAATTTTGGAATCAATTAAATATAAAAAACACGCTAAAATATCTTTAAAAAGAAAATAATGAATCCACTCAAGACTATTTATTTAAAAAAATACGCTTGAATTTGACAATGTAATTTTTTTAAAATGGATTTAACTTTTAAAAAGTGACTTTTTGATAAACCCCTAATTTTACGCACATGCATAATAAAAGAACGTACACGTTACACAATATTTTCATGATATATAATACAAACAATTTTTTAAAAAAGGTTTTTTATCTTAAATCATCATTTTTATCCATTATTAAGTACATCTGATCTCACTCATAACTGAAGAAATAACAGTAAATGATGATTAGGAAGCATAAAAAAAGGTTTAATAGGTTATCTAACCAATAAGACAACCATAAAACGTATTAAGGTTCGCATAAAAAATTGGCGGTTACCATACAGTACAGATATAAATTTTCCCCCCTCTAACCAATTAGAAAATATTTCTTGAAAGTTTCCATTACCACAGTTTTAGCCTTGCCAAAAAATATTGACGCCTTATAAATAATTTACGAATCTAAAAGTACTGGAATTTCATGATACAAAAATTTATTTTAGATTAATCATATAAACTGTAACATATATACTAAAAAGGACAGAAAGATAACCTGTCCGGAATATAAAGCAGACGGTGGTGGCTGCTGAGGAAAACGCAAAACTAACTTGCCCAGATTACTGTATCAATAGTTTGTAATTGCGATGTGTTAACTTTTGTATTAAAAATAATTTTTATTTCTAAAATTTAAAATATAATAACAGTAGATTTTCTAAAATAAAAATGGTTTTCTTCTAATCATTACACTTGCGATCAACTGCAAAAAATCGATTAGCTACTGCATATTACATAATAATCCTAAAAAGAATTATTTTTAAGATTTATTTTAAATAGTTCTCGTGACCTCTCAAACGTTATCGGAAGGCGAATAGCCTTGTGACATTTTTAAAGGGCAAGTAGTCGGAGACTAATTTATTATTTTATGGATTCCTTTAATAAAGAACCCGATCATTATGAGTCAGTACCACCGGTTGGTTGACTCTCCTGAGTCAACTACTAACTTAGCTCATCTAAGGTTAGTTGGCCGAATACAAGACAATATTTTAAAAAAATATAAAAGAAGTAAAAAGAGTTTAGGTTATATTTACGTAACAATTTTTTAGCTTAAAAACTAATGGAAATCTCAAATTTCTAGTCATTAAATAAAGAAAATTATTTTCCTGAGAGAAGAAATAAAATTATAACATAAAATGTTTTTACATTTATTATGTAAAAATGAAAATAACACTAAATTGATTAAACTTGCAATGTAACGGACAATATATTCGCAGAGTGTATATCTTCTCTACAAATAAAATGTTTCGTCAAATTTTTTAGATATTCAATTTTTTCAAACCTAATAATCATGAGACTTTTTTTCGTATCCTCCCTATTGTATTATTTTTTTATATTCCACATAAAAGTCAGCGTTTTTCTAACAAACTTTAACATAACAAAAATGATTTCTTTATATGAATTCTTGAATATTATAAGTAGTTTTTAAACCATTCTTTTCTAAATGATCCAGTTCTTTATTTGGGATAAAAAATATTAAAAAAAAGCTTTAAAATTTGGAATTATTCATAAAATTCACAATTATTAAACAATTTTAATACACGATCCTAGGTTTTGTTTTTCAATAAATTAATTTTCCACATAGGTTCCACCATAATGACATTAACCCAAACACTTAAAGCTACGCTTAGTGAATTTCTTTTTATATATGTAATGGATGAATGGCACTAAAAATAAAGTACATTTATTTGACTCAATGAATTCGATTAGAAAATTATACGATTTATAAATTTAGATGCTCTTTAAACATAAAAATTAATGATTATAAAAAAAGATTACTTTCATTGTTCACGTTTGATGATATATCTTGTTATGTTGATAAAAATGCATTTATATGTTAATTTTTAGTGTTAAATTTCTTTGATTCGTCTAAACTAAAATTAAAGTCGATTTTCAACTTATTCTTTTTTGATAAAGCTGATTGTAGCCACTTAATAGTAAAATTCAGATAAAAACTTATATTTTCAGTTATATTTGATTGAAATCCAGCTCGTTTATTTAATAGTGTTCTTAAGAGTTCAATCAGTGATATTTATAGAATTATAGATAAAAAAATCCGATGAAATAGTCATTTTTCATGGTGCAATATTTTGAATCAAAATTTAACATGGAAAACTTGTGATCAACTATATATAATACATACATATCGTCATACATTCCCAAATAAAAAATTTGTGAGATGCCTATTATAAAATAATCTTTAATTTCATTCATTAGGCTTAAGCTTAATTTAACGGTAAAATTCAAGATAAATTGTTTAAAATTAGCAGTTACTATAGATCAGTGATGGCGAACCTATGACACGCCAGGGATTTTGACACATTATATTATTCCATGTAAATT
>LDMZ01051136.1:0-13109 GCA_001455285.1 Sphaeromyxa zaharoni
GGTTCGCCATCACTGATCTATAGTAACTGCTAATTTTAAACAATTTATCTTGAATTTTACCGTTAAATTAAGCTTAAGCCTAATGAATGAAATTAAAGATTATTTTATAATAGGCATCTCACAAATTTTTTATTTGGGAATGTATGACGATATGTATGTATTATATATAGTTGATCACAAGTTTTCCATGTTAAATTTTGATTCAAAATATTGCACCATGAAAAATGACTATTTCATCGGATTTTTTTATCTATAATTCTATAAATATCACTGATTGAACTCTTAAGAACACTATTAAATAAACGAGCTGGATTTCAATCAAATATAACTGAAAATATAAGTTTTTATCTGAATTTTACTATTAAGTGGCTACAATCAGCTTTATCAAAAAAGAATAAGTTGAAAATCGACTTTAATTTTAGTTTAGACGAATCAAAGAAATTTAACACTAAAAATTAACATATAAATGCATTTTTATCAACATAACAAGATATATCATCAAACGTGAACAATGAAAGTAATCTTTTTTTATAATCATTAATTTTTATGTTTAAAGAGCATCTAAATTTATAAATCGTATAATTTTCTAATCGAATTCATTGAGTCAAATAAATGTACTTTATTTTTAGTGCCATTCATCCATTACATATATAAAAAGAAATTCACTAAGCGTAGCTTTAAGTGTTTGGGTTAATGTCATTATGGTGGAACCTATGTGGAAAATTAATTTATTGAAAAACAAAACCTAGGATCGTGTATTAAAATTGTTTAATAATTGTGAATTTTATGAATAATTCCAAATTTTAAAGCTTTTTTTTAATATTTTTTATCCCAAATAAAGAACTGGATCATTTAGAAAAGAATGGTTTAAAAACTACTTATAATATTCAAGAATTCATATAAAGAAATCATTTTTGTTATGTTAAAGTTTGTTAGAAAAACGCTGACTTTTATGTGGAATATAAAAAAATAATACAATAGGGAGGATACGAAAAAAAGTCTCATGATTATTAGGTTTGAAAAAATTGAATATCTAAAAAATTTGACGAAACATTTTATTTGTAGAGAAGATATACACTCTGCGAATATATTGTCCGTTACATTGCAAGTTTAATCAATTTAGTGTTATTTTCATTTTTACATAATAAATGTAAAAACATTTTATGTTATAATTTTATTTCTTCTCTCAGGAAAATAATTTTCTTTATTTAATGACTAGAAATTTGAGATTTCCATTAGTTTTTAAGCTAAAAAATTGTTACGTAAATATAACCTAAACTCTTTTTACTTCTTTTATATTTTTTTAAAATATTGTCTTGTATTCGGCCAACTAACCTTAGATGAGCTAAGTTAGTAGTTGACTCAGGAGAGTCAACCAACCGGTGGTACTGACTCATAATGATCGGGTTCTTTATTAAAGGAATCCATAAAATAATAAATTAGTCTCCGACTACTTGCCCTTTAAAAATGTCACAAGGCTATTCGCCTTCCGATAACGTTTGAGAGGTCACGAGAACTATTTAAAATAAATCTTAAAAATAATTCTTTTTAGGATTATTATGTAATATGCAGTAGCTAATCGATTTTTTGCAGTTGATCGCAAGTGTAATGATTAGAAGAAAACCATTTTTATTTTAGAAAATCTACTGTTATTATATTTTAAATTTTAGAAATAAAAATTATTTTTAATACAAAAGTTAACACATCGCAATTACAAACTATTGATACAGTAATCTGGGCAAGTTAGTTTTGCGTTTTCCTCAGCAGCCACCACCGTCTGCTTTATATTCCGGACAGGTTATCTTTCTGTCCTTTTTAGTATATATGTTACAGTTTATATGATTAATCTAAAATAAATTTTTGTATCATGAAATTCCAGTACTTTTAGATTCGTAAATTATTTATAAGGCGTCAATATTTTTTGGCAAGGCTAAAACTGTGGTAATGGAAACTTTCAAGAAATATTTTCTAATTGGTTAGAGGGGGGAAAATTTATATCTGTACTGTATGGTAACCGCCAATTTTTTATGCGAACCTTAATACGTTTTATGGTTGTCTTATTGGTTAGATAACCTATTAAACCTTTTTTTATGCTTCCTAATCATCATTTACTGTTATTTCTTCAGTTATGAGTGAGATCAGATGTACTTAATAATGGATAAAAATGATGATTTAAGATAAAAAACCTTTTTTAAAAAATTGTTTGTATTATATATCATGAAAATATTGTGTAACGTGTACGTTCTTTTATTATGCATGTGCGTAAAATTAGGGGTTTATCAAAAAGTCACTTTTTAAAAGTTAAATCCATTTTAAAAAAATTACATTGTCAAATTCAAGCGTATTTTTTTAAATAAATAGTCTTGAGTGGATTCATTATTTTCTTTTTAAAGATATTTTAGCGTGTTTTTTATATTTAATTGATTCCAAAATTTTATTATGCTAAAATTCAATTCTGAACCTATAACTTAAGTAAACGTAGAAAATACCAAATATTTCTAATTTTTTAGATCTTTTCTCAAACTATTTCTTACAATCTGTATAAATTGGGATGTTTTTATGAATATGACGCAACCAAAATATTGAGAAATTTAAATAAATTCATCACCGAGTATATTTCGTAATTAGAGTTTTTAGTTAATTTAATGTTTTTTTCATTTTTATTTTTGTTTAAAAAAATGCTTCATTAAAATTTATATGGTATTGTTGATTTTATCTCTTAAAAAATTAGATAGAAGTAAATTAATAATTAATAGATTTATCTGTCTAATTATAATAACATTTTTGAATAATTTAATAAGAATTTACCAAAATATTTCTATTCTGGCATATTTGCTTATTTTTCTTCTATAATTTATTAAATTTACTGATTTGTCGAATAAGGATATAAGTTTTTGTATTTTTTTGATTAGTTGAGCAAAGCGAACAGTATTAATCTATTGTAATAAATTTAAATTAAGACAAAATTGATTTGAACCTGTGAAGATGATTTTCCATTATAACAATTCAAAATATTAATTTAAAATGTTACGTTTTCATCCGTTGGACTTTGAAAGGAAGAATATATATTCTTGATCTATAATTCTTGACACAATATTTTTTTACAATATATATAATTATACTGTTGTAACCTCTCAGACATTGTCCGGTAGAGGGGGAGCCTCGTGACATTTTTACGACTAAGTAGTTCTCGATTCTTCTAATATCTTATGGCCTTTATTCATAAAGACTACGGTTATTACGAATTGGTACCACCGGTTGGGCGACTCTCGAAAATTAACTATTACTTGGGCTCATCTAAGGTAAGTAGACCGATTTCAGGAATACTTACTCCATTTATTATCTGCAATACTTAGTAGTTGGGATTTGTTTTATTTTGTTCGATTATTATTTTCTTAGGAACTTATGTTTTTCATGATCAACGTACATTTGAGATTTTAATTAATTTATTACACATATTAGTATTTCTCATCGATAAAAAAACGGAAGTCTATTATATAAATTATTTTTAATCTTTAAAAAAGTGCTAAATGTTTACAGCTGTAAATTTTAGATGTATACATTCTGAGTAATTTATAAGATTTTTGTGTACTCACCACGGAAAGGCAAAAAGGAAAGCAAGGGAGGAATTTTTCTTGAAGAAGAGATATTTTGATATACCAAAATTTCCTTAAATGCACATTAAAAAGATAAATATATTATTTTCCTTCCCAGATTGATTATGTGACGATAAAAGAATTAAAATTAATTTTTCAGTGCTTTATGTTTGTTAAGAATGGTCAAATGAACACACTATGAGAAAATATATAATTTGATTGTTTCTAAAAATAGGAATATTATTGAAGCCAAAGTGATCCAGCAGATGCCCATAAAAGCAATGTTCAACACATGTATAATGAATCTAAATTTTTGAAAATATTTGTTTTTAGGTTTAAAAAAATATTTACTAAAAGATCAGAACAAAGAACCTTAGTAAGATAGAGTTAAAAGTGGTTTATGTAGATAGAATTAATTATGAAATTTTTTTATAAAAACTATATAGAATAAATTTGATTATTCATTGTTCGAACATTTAAGTTCAGGAACTTCGATCTTCCAATGAATTTTAATACGAAAAGTATCAGCATCTAAAATAACATAAAATTTAATTTAATTGATACAAAACAAAAAGGTTTGGCTCACAATTTAAAAAAATAAAAAACTAATATTTGGAGCGTAACAATAGGTCTAGATAAAAAAATCTATAAAATTATTATAGGTTAGTTTCAAGGTATAAAAAGAAATGTTAAAACTGAAGAAGAATCAAACTAGCATAACATTTACATATATACATGTTTTGGTAAAATATAATGTACTATAGATTACTTTTTGACGGAAATTGTTTAACTCTATAATACAATTTCGGAGAATTGAATTATCTTGTTACAAAATATGAAAATATAATATTTTTAAAATATATTAACAGGGTGAAATTCAATTTATATATAAAAAATTATATTTTTTTCAAATACTAAAAAGTAATCTAGATTTTTTATAAAAATGTACTATCCAAATTATTACGGATATGCTCTCTATACAATAAAATTGAATATCTGGGTATTCTTCTTAAAATATTATATGGAATTTGTAAACCGATGATGGGGTTAAACGTTTTTTATATGGGGGAAAATTTAAATATAATGTTTTCAAGTTAAATACCATGTTGATTTCCCCTGAAAGTAAAATGATTTTTCTTACTATTGTTCGAAAAAAAAACCTAAAAAATTTTTGAATTATACTTATTAATATTTTTAAAAATATTTTCAAGTAGGAAATATATATTTAAATTTAAATAACTGCTTCTTACACATTTATCTTATTTCCATTATTTTTTCCAATTACAAATTTAAAAAATATTCATACAGACCGTACAAAGAATTAATTTTATATTGATTAAAATTTATTATTATTAGTAAGCTTATTTATAGAATATGGTACACCTTTATGAATTGAAATATCTTTGTTAGTTAAAATGAACAAGTGATTAGACATCGTTACTATTTTGTAAATCGTAAATAAAAAAATAATCACAAATAATTTTACGATAATTTTTTAATTAAAGAACTCAGGGCACTTAATCAAAACTTAGAAATAAATATTATCTTTTCTTCTAAAAATTCAAGTTTCCTAGTCTGAATTGCTAATTACATAAATTTCCTCTTTTACGGGGTTCCTATGTGTTTATAGATAGATCTACATGAAGCTCCTTTTCCAAACTAGAGGACATATAATTTTATCTAAGTTGATTTTGATGTCACTAACTAATATTTTCACATAACTCCGAAACGTTTTTAATAAATTACTATAATTATAAGAGTGAAATCTTTATATGGTCTAATTTCGGAAACCAAGTTTGATCCGTGACCAGCACTGCGTTAAAATAAAAATATTCTATGGCCAATAAAGTCTTACATTTATATCGGATATCTTGTCAGTATTTCTGATATTAGATATAAATGTTAATAGTGTACTGAATATTTAAGACTTTTAAAATATATAAGATATTGCTATATGCATAATAATATAAGTACAACACAAAAAGTTTATAAAACTATTTTTCATAAGGCTATGAGGCAGTTGGAATATTTTGAAATTTTAAATGTCTTGTTCAACAGTTTTTTCTTATAAATTAGATAATTATAGATACAATTACTCATTTCCATGCTTAGATTTAAACTCATTCACTAATTCAAGGCTTATTTGTGACTGAAGGCCTGGAATTAAACCGGCATATGACTGAGCTTTTTTAAAACGGAACTTAAATAATTATTTTTTGTTGAAAGTGGAACCTGAGCTTTCTAAGAATTTTAAATAATATTAAACGAAATATGTTACTTCCTGCGAAACGTTCGAGAATTTTGAAAAAGAATCCCCTTCTACTTCCATTACCATTATTATCATTACAGTAATACCTGAAAGTCTTATTACTCCTTTTTCATCTTCTATATAATCACTTGAGGATAAAGCCATACTGCGAATATGGGCTCGAGATGGAGGACGTTTTTTCATCCGTGGGCGAAGCTATCAAGTTGAGGTGATTAAATAATCTATGTTACAACTGATGGACTACACAGTACGTCCGTTTGAATATTATCTAGACCTGATTCCTTTTATTAGTAGTATATTTTTACATTAATTTTGTACTTTGCTTTCAAATACTGAAACTCTGCTATCAAAGGGGTCTCCAAGTTCAACTTCATTCTAAATATGCTACAAATTCTTTTAGAATATATTAAACCTCTTGCGAAGTGGTTATTTCAGATTTTTTATTAAAACTGAACATCTTTTTTAGTGCTAATAAATAGGTAGCAACTAATCACGGGAGGAAAAACCTTTCTTATAACCAGATTTCTTCTTCTAAGAATATTGATTATTCACAGTTTTGTAAAATAATACTATATTATCATCTGCATGATCACCCTTTTTTGAATGTACCTTAGGTTTTAATGTTAAGTTCCTGTAGTAATAACCTTTTTGTTTTCACCCATACCTTCCGAGGGACCCTTAAAAATTAACATAATCTAAAGAATAAAGCTACATCACGAATAGAATCTAGACTTTTCATTCCTTCACTACGAAATTTTGTCTAGAAAGTTTTTTATCAAAGTAAAAATATTACAAATTATAAGCATAAAGCTGAACGAACAGATACCCTCTGTTGCTATAAAGGTGTAAATTTTTATATTTTTAGGCTCTTATCAAGCCCTAATAATACTGTTAGACATTCAATGGTAACGCAATGTCAAGTTAAATTTATTATTAGTAAATGTATCTTTTGTAAAACACCCTAAGTATTTTTTTAACATTGTTTTATTTGGTAAAATCTAATAGTGGAAAAAATATAATTTTTGTAATTATTCGTGTTGTATATATTAACATAAGTTGCTAAACCGTACCTTTAAAGCAGGTTAAATTACCAGTACAAGCACTTAAAATTTATGATTTCATTGATCCAGAGATACACATGCCAGTTAGACAACAGAAGGAATGCAATAAATCTGTTTTCTAAACAAACAATTTTTTTTGCTGTCCAGGAGGTTTTAATATACAAAAAAGCTAATTGATAAATAGGGGCGGTAATACAAGAATATGGAGTAATTTTTAAACTTAGAAAATGAGAATAAAAGGAGCTTTGAAATTTTTCCATGACATTTATAATTAAAAAGATAAAAATTAATATAATATAAGGATTTTTAATTCAATTTTAAATCCTTTGCTATCATATTAAAAATATCATCACTTGAGGCGTCTTCTACTATTAAATGTGGAATTCTGATTTAAAATGGTCTACAAAACACAAAAATTTCTCCCATTACAAAGGAGGAAAGTGAACAATATATTGGAAACTTTCGTTTAACTCTATTATTCGGTTTGCTATCTTAAATTTCTCACAAACTCTTTAAACTTTCGGATATTTTTATTATAATACATATACTCTATAACCTAGCTTGACAGGTTCTGAAAGTCTTTAATACAAAGGATTTTGGCTTAAAATATCTATCTATTTCATCCGTTAGGGGGCGTCTTTATATATTTATATAAATCAAACATAGGTATCGAATAAAAAAAATGTAATTATCCTTTATTATTTTTTCACTTTTAGATTATACATATTCTTTAAATTTCATCTAGAAGCATATATATAAGTTTTTAAAAATATATAATTATTAATAGGTTTGCCTAATTCCAGCACAAAGCGTCTAATATTAATTTAAAAAGAATTCTTAATAAAAATATGAATTAAAAAGTATTTGCTCTAACGTGCCAAATTATGATAAACTACAATTAATATTGATTGCTTTCGCAACATTTTGTGTTTTAAAAATATAACTAATTGGTAGATGTAATTGGTGTTTAAAAGAACAAATATTTTCTTCTTTGATCTAATCTTTTCCACCTATGGAGTGGATTAATGACTCACAGCGGAACAAATCAGGAAATTCTACTATTTTATCCCAGAAATTGAATAGCTATTATGTTGGATTATTTTATGCGTACAAAGAAAATATAGAGTAACAAAAGTTGACATAAGGTATATATAGAAGAATAAATAATGCAAAAGAATTATTCTCAATTGTCTCTGATAAAATTAAAAATCCTCACAGTTATAAAAAATTAAGCTATTATTGATCACATAATGTTTCAAGATTAGTGAACTTGGTTATTTTTGTTATTACAATGGAATCTTGCATTCAACACGTAGTTTGCATTAGCAAAATTCATAATTTTTTATAAATCTTTCCAGGAATCAGAGTAAAAAATCCAAGGTTGAAGATTCACAGAAAGTATATATTTGTATTATATTTACATTTATTTAATAATGTTGTACCATTCAAATTATCATTCATTTTTTTTACGGAAAAAATCTATTATCTTATACATTGAAGGATTTAGGCTACAATTAAATAAAAATCAGCATCATTATTAATTGTAAATAATTTTTACTTACATTGGATAAGGATGACTTGTTAACAGGAGATACTTTTGTAAAGATATTGAAAAACAGTATTGAAGCATACCTTTATTTACAAGACTTTCATTATTGTAGTTTGTGTCTGTTTGAAAGATTGATGAATGTTTCATTCAATATCTTAACAAATTTTTACGTCACAAATAATTATTTTTGGATATTAACTGTTTAATGTACCGCTGCTTCGGAGAAAATATTAGATTTGATTGATACAATTATAAATGTCATCAACGTTTGTTTCTGTGTAAATTCCTAGCAGCTATAACCTTTAGACAAAGTAATAACAAAATTCTCTTATTAAACTTACATGTTATTCGCAACCTTGGACTAATTATAACTTGGCCCATCCCATTTTATTGTAATAAATTTGAATAATATATAATTGCCATTTTTATTTCTTCAAATTTTATTATATTATAAATTAATTAATTTAAAATTAATAAAACGTTTTGTGAGATAACTACGAAAGAAATTATGTAAAACCCAGCTTTTTAGCTTATAATAATCTTACGTTTAAAAACAGTTGATAACTTGGCTAAATTTGTAAATTTTATTAAATTTTTTCAAAATCGTGGATATAACAAAAACATAATAAAAAATAATATTAGATTTTGAAATTTTACAAAAATTTTATCCTCAGTAAACGTACTCATCAAAAATATAACCAAACTAAATGATATTTCACATGAATTCAATATTTTATATTTAATTTTGCACCAAATTAACATACATATTGTGAAAAATTAAAACAGCACAGTAGCTTGTACGAGACAAAAATAAATTATAAAGGCATAATTCAATTTTTTCTTACCTTAAACTTTTTTATCCACTAGAGAATGCCAAAAAAAATTACAAAAAACACAAAAAGAATCTTTTACCTCCAAAAAGGAAAATAAATAAATAAAATTTTTTGAAAATAGCATCCAAATCAATTCTCAGATATTTGTTCTTAAATGTTTTTTGATCGATTTGATTACTAACAAGTTACGGCATTTCTTTGACAGCAGATAGATATCTGATCAAACTATTAATTTTATCTTAAATACAATAATATTATTAATTAACACAATATTTAATATTTTAGAATAATTTTTTGTTCAAGCAACTTAAATTATTTATAATGATTTTAAGAATTTATTCTTTTTGAACATGGACATTTAATAACAAAAATTTATTAAAACTGTTAGAGAAACACATGAAATGTTACTGCTGATCATCTTACAGTGGTTATACATATATTTAGAATAATTGCCTTGTACTTTGTTGTCTTTATTTAGGTTTGGCGTATTGTGAAACTTTTAACGGTTTTATATTATTAAAATAAATTTGGTGGGCTTATGGTAAGTATTAAGATTTTGAAGGTTAGTATCAATCTTGAAAACACACGTATTCTGATAGTTATTAGTATTTAAATAAAAACTCTAATTATAATCAATTGTTTGTATTTTTCATATTTCGAATATAGATTATTCCATATGGTAGATTCAATCCTCATTAATGATAAAAATAATAAGGAATTGATATAAAACAATTGAATTTTTGAATACTAGTGGGTTTGATTTGGTTATTTTTACCATTAAATTAAAAAAAATATATAAAAAAAAAGATTACAGTATTTCGCAACCTTTCAGGAACTACAATTACATGATGGAGACGGCTAGCGAGAAAACTCATTTTTATTTTAATAAAATTGCGGTTACTTAATACCTTATATCATATTATAGTGCCTCGGAATATCTCGCAGATATCCGGAATATCACTTCACATTATTTAAGTCGATGATAGGCGGTCCGCGGTAGTTGTGGTTAGTTACACCCTAGATATTAAACAATATCAATTATTTTTGTTAATTAATATGTCAAAATCCATCTTCACTTCTTATTGCCAGAATGGCAGATATCCCCGCGGGTACCTCGCATATAAATATTTCTATTCATGAATGAAATTGGAATATAAGCCTAGAATGGATAAATACTCCCTTCTAAATTTTTACAATGTAAATTCCCACTCACAATGGGAATCTGCTAGATTAAATTAAATCTAATTGGAGGTAAGTTCTGATCAAGCAGAATATGTCAACCAGTCAGAGAGCATTTATTTATAAGCCACCTGAACCATAATAACAGCTTAAATATCTTTCAAAGTTTTTAACTATATTTCGAAACAATCTGTCCTGTCGTGGATTGAGAAGTTCAAAAATACTGCAAAATTAATGCCTGAACTGAAAAAGGGTCAAGAGGAGCCTTAAAAACTCTTGTGAGTATAAATCTACCCGGGTTATTCGGGAAGGCATCTTGCAATAAACGGATGTTGAAAGGCATTCAACAATCCGCGTACCCTCAAATAATGGGAAGTTTCTACCGAAACCGACTTAAAGGAGTTAAGCAAGATGATTTCTTTTTTATAAGAGACTATCTGTCGGTGTTAAAGAAATTTATTAAAGAATTACGATCTGTCTTGGATGTGTAAAGACCGAAGAAAACAGAGTTCTCTAAGAATATTTTTTCGATAAACTAAACTTCCTTACTAAGATTGAAATGGCAAAAATCACTATATCAAATGACGATGATGCGATGACTTATATAGAAAACATCAGAAAGACTATTATATCATTGAGATGGACTCCAAATTTCAAAAGGCAACAAAATTTGGAGATTCAAAGTTTACCAAAGTCAACCTAAATCAAATAAAAGATATATTTACACTAAAATGTTCCATTCATATAGTCCGTATCCAATACAGATGTAGATTGTTATAAGCAAAGACATTAACAAAATTTAAAAAACAAAAGGATAGTTAAAGATAATAAAAGAGCTTACGTGAACGTCTTGCAAGAAAGCACCCTAAATATAGGACTACTAAAGCTACCCGGATTGATAAATCAGTTGTCTGATCGATACAGGCTCTCAAAAGAACTATATTTCAGCGGAGGATGTGGAGAAAAATAACTTAATCAGATACACTACTGATATAATATTCGTGGAAACACCGAATAAAGAGCCAATAAAATCAACCGAGAAGTCTAAGCTTACCCTAACGTTAATAATTGTACTAGATACGGAATTCACTATTGAGAAAAGCATTCTACATAACTTGGGAAAATATATTATCCTCAGTGCAGATTTCTGCGAAAAGCATGAGGTAGTTATTAATTTCAAAGAAGGGGCAATTTCTATCGCGGGTTGGGAAATCGAAATGGACCAAGATCGATAAAAACACATGTTCAGTAATCCCAATTCAACATTTTTAAAAAAAATCAAACTTCTACTAATTGAAGTTGACTTTCAAGGAATGATTAAAAACCTTTATAATGATAACTCCAAGCTAGGCAAAATTGAGGACTATGAACATATCATAAAACTGTTAACAGAAAACCCGATCACATAGCCTACTTAAAAAGTAACATTTCGCACTCAGAGAGGTAGTAAACAAATAATTCTTAGACTAGAAAAATTGGGAATTATTAGACCAAAACAGTCGGTCTACTTCTCACCGGCATTCCCTATTTAAAAGAATGGGAACATTCGTCTATTGGTAAATCAACAAAAAATTGAATAACATTACGATCAAAGATCCCGTTCCATTTTAGAAGACAAAAATTGTTTTGCAGACTTACATGGACCAAAATTATTTTGTCAGATAGATCTTAATTCTGGATACTCTCAGATTGAAGTAAACTATAATCACGTTCATAAAACAGCATTTGCAATACTAGAGAGGCATAACGATTTTCAAAGGATGCCGTTTGGCCTGTCTAACACTCCTATAACCTTTCAAAAGTAATGAAGCAAATATTAAAGGTATTTTAGTTCGTTCGAATTTTCTTAGATGACATTTTGGAATTAAGCTCTAGCATGGAACTGCACTATCAACATGTCGATACGGTTATTAACATGTTACATTCAAGGAATATTTCAGTAAATTTGGAAAATTAAAACCGGTTTAAACAAAAAGTGACCTATCTTGGTTTCATCATATCTAAAGATTGGATTCAATCGAACTGGGACAAGAAAATAGTTAAATGACTCTTGTCAGTACCTAAATCACAAAATCGATTGATATCTCTCAAGATTAGTAAGCTCTTATCGATCATCTACCTAAACTAAGTGGTAAAATAGCTAATATTACCCGTAAAATAAAGCAAAAATCGTTAAATGGGCCGAAGAATATTCGAAGATACTTAATAATATAGTTATGAAAATAATGGACACTCCTAAACTACATCATATCGATTGGAACCCTGGCTTTATACTAGAAGAAGATGCTAGCGAAAATGCTATAGGCGCAGTGCTGAAGCCAGAACATATCGTTCTGTAATATAGTAAAAAACAAAATAGCCTTGGAAGGAACTATACAATCATTGAAAAAGAAGTTTTTGCCATGATCAAAGCACCTGAACATTTCAAAGATATAATATTTCTTTCACGTGTGATAACTAGAACTCATTGCACGAATTCACTAATATTAGCAAAAAGTATGTCCAAAAGAACCGCTAGATGTAGACTTTTGCTAGAATTTAATTATGTAAGGTTTACCCGATCTAGCCAATAAGCGATTGACACGAAATATTGTAATATATATATAAGCGTAGTTAGTTGCG
>LDMZ01051145.1:0-13973 GCA_001455285.1 Sphaeromyxa zaharoni
AGGATTATAATAAAATTATTTGTCATGAATTCGCTTCTTTAAAAAAAGTTAAAGATTTTCTACATAATTTAATTCTATAATTATTTGTTAAACAAGCAATAAAAATTTTAAAAATTATAGAATCGTAGCTGATTAATCAGACCATAGATTTAAACGGTGCGTTAATAATATTATTAATTTAAGATGAAGAGAAAAATCAGCTATTTGAAAAACCCTGTTTATATCGCTTTAGTTATACTATATAAATCTGTTTGTAAAAATTTTAAATGCAAAAAGTTCACTATAAAGTTTTCATTTAGAACCAGGCAATGAATTTTGTAAACATAAAATCTTTCATTAAAATAAAGAATTACTACAAAACGTTTAATAAAATTTAACTAAATAACTTTCAACCGCGCAATGAGACGTGTAAAATATTTTGGATCTATGAAACGTGTATAATTGCAAAACAACAAATACTATTCAATCAGACCTTTCGAATGATAGGAAAAATAAAATTATATATAAAATGTCTTGATTCTTTTTTAGTAGCAAATTACTGAAAGCTGGGCCAAAAAATAATATATATTAATAATACTTTTAACAATTGATGATATGGAAGATAAATTTATAAAATCTCAAAATGTAAAACTTAATTGGATTTTAAAAAAACACAGATACCAAATAATAAGATAGGTGGTAACAAAACATCTTCCAAGATGTGCAAAAGTCAAAACTAAAACATCGATAGATTTGTCAAAGTGACAAACAATCTTTTGATTTTAAGCACTCAAATTCAATAATTAGAGATAACACAAACGGAAAAAGATTGTGTAAAATATTAAATTTGTTTTGAGCCACCAACATACTTTTCATACTTAAATAATAATTAAAAACATATATTAAGTCAATTTTCCAAGCTTTCATATATTGCCACCACCCGGAATTATTAAATACAAAATTCAACAAATAAACCGTTTGATCAGCAATTTCATTTTCTAACAATGGTAAATATAGATCTTGATCCTTATTCTGATTTTGCTACAGATAATATAACATTTTAATATTTATTGGCAGGCTTGATAAAAGTTAAATGTAGAAAAATCTACATTGGCTTACAAATTAAACTTAAAATATAACTAATAAAAGCTTATGGTCATAGTTAGTGCAATTTTAAATTGATGCAGAAGTGATTCATGTGTTGCAAAATAATAAAACTTAAGAATATAATCGATTATTTAGGAAAATTTTAGATAAACGAAACATGCGAGAATCAAAGAGCATATTATGATATTTAATGTAAGCTTGTATACAGCCTACTGGTTCAACTTTTCTAAATGTAAATCTTTCAGTTAAATCTAATTCAATACGAAAAATTTAATGTAAAACAATGGAGATACGAAAATATATTAATATTTTTATGATATCAACGACATAAAATCAGATAAAATTGAGTAAATCGATAATCGGCGAATAGAAAACGCATAACTACGTAAACAAAATTTTGCAGTAACAGCAACGTTTCTAGTCGAATTGTGAAACATTTAACAAATATTAAAAAATAAATTCTAACTCTACATGCGGGTATATAGACCTTCAAGTCGTTAGTTTACTGTCAATATTCCTCAGTATTCTAGTTAACTTGAGGATGTAAAAAAGAAATGAATTTTTTAACAAATTACTCAATTTAATACAAGAATTTTCAATAAAAAATGAAGCCTAAATCGAATACAGTTAAAAAAATATGAAATAGATTTTATCAGAAATTGATAGAGATTGTAACTCAAAATTATTTGGCATAACTTGTATTACGGTATATATGTTATTTATTATCCTTCAAAATAGTATCGTACGCTGACTAGGCCTGTAAAATATTATTAATTTTTATGTTAATTACATTATGTCACAGCTATTTAATTTAATAATATTTTACACGTTTATATAAAGTTTAATTTGGTACTTTAAAGAAATAGGCAATGAAATTATTAAATTAAAAAAATCCTATGGAATAAAATTTATACTATTCCTATGAGGTAGCCATAATTATGTTACATCCACGTCATTTCCAAATATTTTCGTCAACATATATCGAGATGAATGACAACTATTTCAATAAAATGTTAAACTGCGTTTAAATTTCTGGTCGATGGAAGCAGATATAATACATATGAACTATTAAAGTGTTTAATGGCGTATTAAGTGAATTTAAAAAAATATATAAAAAAGAGGCAAATTAGTAAAATAAAATATTAGTTTATCAAATAAAACACTAAATTATAATAAAAATTGAAATGATTTTCAAAATTTTTAAATCTTGTGCATTAAAGGTAAAACATAATAATACGAACTAAAGTATATGTTTACATTATTCAAACAAGAAGGGTTTCCTATATTTTACATATCCAAGCTAAATAATAATTTTTGTTGCAAATACCCAAATAACCTTTTCAATCTGAAAAAATCATTCGATTTAAAAATGTTTGTTGCAAAATTTTGAACCAATCCTAACCTTGAAGGTATTTTTTACCAATAATGTTAAAGATTTAATTTTTATTGAATATATTTTAATTTAAACAACTAAAACCTCAATTTGGATTAGCAATAAGACACATCCAATGCAGGAATCACAGAAATTTAAGAAATTAATTGAATACAAGTGTGATGTTAATAACCATAACGTCAATTAATCCAAACAAAAAACTTGTCATGAAAAAATTTATGTAATAAGCTAAGGAGTATCATATAATGAAAACGTTTTTATTTATTATCCGAAATATTCAAGGATAAAGGACAATCTAAACATTAATTTATTGGATTATCTTAATAAGATAATGCACATCTCTTCAAGCATGAAGTAAAAGCAAAACAACCAAAATATCTACATTGATAGTTTCAAGTTTAAAAGTAAATCCACTCAATAACATTTTTAATATAAAATAGCTACGTTTATCCAATAATTTAGAAGATTCAATTTTCCAATTAGGTAATAAGGTTTGATTAATCAGAAGTAACTATTAAATGATATAAGTCATTCTCAAATATATCGAAAAATCGTACGGATAATTAGAGTTTTTTCTGTTTTATATATTGCTATCGATTATAAGAATAAAATAGGTATTAATAATGATTGTTACCTGTCTTATCATCACCCGTTTTTTCAATCAGTAAAAGGTTATAATTTCGTTCAGGCATGAAAAGGGAACATATCGATTTGAAGGGGTAACTAAAAATTGGACGAAAATATAAATCATTATCTACCAAAGAACATTAGTACCGGCGAAACATCCGACTACTATTACATATAGAGATAAGATCATTAAGATATAGTCCTTATTCAGAACTTTCAAAAGAACGAAGATACCAAACAAAGCGAGGCTTCCATACAAGGGAACAGCTGCAGCTTCCCAAATTGTGATTGATTGCACCTTTTCCCCACTTTTCTAGAAGGAAAACTGAAAAAACTTTACACCAAAACTAACCTTCCTATCCCTCTTATGCTGAGCAGAAAGATAGGAGCTGATAATTACAGTTATAACTGCAATCAGAACAAGGGCACTCGATGCGAGCACCTTTGGGAAAAGTTGAAACGAGGGTTTAACCTCTTCAGGTGATTCCTGATCGAAAAATGCCTCCCTCCACACATCTTTCGATTTTTCGACAAATAATTCCTTCACTTGCGATATATCCATATGTTTTACACGTATGCCTGACTTGCGCGATGATACCAATTTAAATTCAATGAAAGGTTGTTTACTTCGGTCTTTCTATTCTTTTTACATCGTGCTTCTCCATTGTCTACCATTGAAATATTTTTGCTCTAGGTTGAGAAAGTTTGTTTATCCGCATATGGAATTAATTTTGCAATTATAATCTTTTCCAACAAGTATATCTTCGCACGGTGGATTGATTAAGGTATCAAATTTTATGATACAGGAATGAGCTTACCGAAAATTTATTTAAAATGGTTTATGAAATATTTTTTCATGTCCGTATTCGTTTTACTAAGTTTCGTGTTCTCATTTCCGGTTTAATTATATTGATTTCAGATAAATAGATTCTGTTAATATCACTGAATTTATTTTTAAAACTACGAATAAATAATGTTCTAAGATAAATATAATGAAAATGTCTCTAGGGTAAATTTACTGATATTCGCCATTTTCGTGTGCTGTCTCGCTGTATTTCTGGAATATTTATCATTATGTTCTTCTTCGATATCATTAAATGTTTTTGGAATTGTTTCATTTGGGTTACCACCGAAAATTTTTCGAAGTAATACTCCGACGTAGTTATTAAAATTTGAAAAGCAGTTCCAATGGGACAAATAGTGTATTAATCCGGCCCGAAAGTTCTATTTACAATTTTTAAGCTGTCTAAAGATAATTTTTTACATAATTTTTCAGTATATTCTAGTATTTTCCATAAAGATACACAAATATCCATCTAAGGGATAACATAAACACGGTATATTATTCACTAAAAGAAATTTCTGAAATTGATTTTATTTAGACCTCCTATGTTGAATAGTAACAGTTGCTATGCTTTACCATTTTAACTTTCTAGAGATTATGCCTTAATTCTAATTAAAAACATACTCATTTTATAAATGGTCTTTCCAATTTTATGATAAAATTTTTCACTAAACCTTATTGGATATTCTATAACTCAAGCATATTTTTTATTTTTTTATAAAGTCTACCCCTCGTTAGAATTATGTAAAAGAAATTGTCAAACTTCTTAATCCGCTTTCTAAAGTATATTGAAAAATTCTAGGATTTTTGTAACTAAGTTCCGTTTTGGTTTTATTTCTCTTATCGTAAAGCTTTATGTTATAAGAAATAACATTTGTTATTCCATTTAAATACAGTCATATATATTAAAGTGAAATTATCTTATTTTTTAAATTAATATAAGGCCACGTTTTTGCAAGATTCGTTGATATCCTTTCATACACGACAATAATCCATCTCTGATATTCGTCAAAAATCTTTAAGACAGAAAATTGTATAAAACATTGTGTAGCGTATCTCCGCTTGTAAACTTCATACGACCTTAAACGTGTCAATGTAGCAAAAGACTGCCCGCCGCTGCCGCCTCTAACTAATATACTTACAATGTTATCTACGTTACAATTGATATTAAATCTATCGCTTTTCCTTTAATTACTCACTATTCCTAAAGGGTATCTTGTTCTATATTTTAATTATTAGGAACCTGATAATTCAGTAGAGCAACAAATAAATGTATCAACACTAAGAAATATATAAGTAAATATTTTATTGACAAAAGTGCGAATTAGAATTTAGAAATTCAATAACTAGTAATAAATAGTGACGTCATTATAGTATATACAACCCCTCGCAGGCACAAAAAAGTGGGATATAACGTTGTGCGCATGCCTGAAATCACTCCCCTATCCAGAAATTAATGCCGTGAAATGAAAACATTTAAAGTTAATTAAAGTTTATAATCTTTGTTTAGTTTTTCAATACTGTCTTGTATTTTCTGAAGAATCATTTGAATTAACTTTAAATTACCTTAACGTATATTAACTTCGATCTGAGATATCACAGAAATTCCGGTTATAAAATATTTTTTATAGAATGTTCAGAGAGTTCCTAAAGGATTCTGAATGATCTTCTTCCGTCATAATTGTTGTGTGCGTGCGCAACAAGTATTATAAAATCTCAATTTGCACGCTTCGGCGGGGGGCGGTTAAAAATATATATTAGTTTTAATTTAAGGATTTTTGTGTCTAATTTGTCTTATAAAAATGAGGACCTATACACCAGCGATGTATCCAGTCTCGCTCGGTGTTCACGTCACACGTTCGTGGCGGGCATTATCCCCTGGGGTACCGTAATAATCATCAAAATTGAAAATGCAGTTTGCATCATGTTCCTTTTATTTAATTATTCCTATCTTTAGTCACTCTTAAAAATTGTGTATCTCCCCTAGTCTCTACCATTTTACCAGAAATTCTGTCTCATAATAAAAATATTTAGTTTGTATAATATATTATTGCATTTTATTTGCACCGAAAATTTAAAGAATCTTTAATAATTTAAATTTATTCCTAAGGCAATACAAATTATTAAAAATATTAGCAATTAACGTGGAAAAAGATCACTTGTTCCGCCGATAATGTTTAAATTGAATCCGAATTGGTGGAAATTTTACGAACAATTCCTCTTGACAATTTCAGTAAGGATCCACGAGTTCAAATATTTTAATATATCGAAATTTCATTTTTCTTAACACAAATATTTTTACTAATAAGAACTTTCTGGTCATCAAATCATATAATTCACTTGATTTCAGATAACAGACCTATTATGGGTTAAAAACACATTAATTTTGTAAGGGCTAACGTTAGTGTAAAAAAAGAAAGAAATCCAACAATGATTAAATTTTAGAAGCTATTAATTTAATAAAATATCTATCATTGTCAATAATTAGGGTTATAAAACTATTGGAATGTAAAGACATTCTTCAGCATCTTTAAGCCAATTTCATTGTTTGCATCATTAGAGGTGTTTAAGAAGGAACCTTCCTTTGTAAACGGTTTAAGAAAATAACTATTTTGAACATTTATATCTAAGTGGCAAAACAAAGTTATTAAAATTATCGTAACCACTGGAATCAGTGCTTATTCATCTGTAGCTTTGACCCTACCAACGGTTATTTGATTTACATGGTCCTTGTTATACTATTACAGTTATATATGATGTTTTCAAACATTTTTTTTTAAAAATGTAATGACTATGGATAGTAAATGTGCGTCATTCTGATAAACTGATTTAAACCAAGTACAGCTTATAAAAGGGCAGTATTGAATAAATTACATGAGAATGGATGGAAATAGCAAAATATAATTTATATGATAAATTTAAGGTGTAATGTTTAAAAAAATATTTCTGATTGTTTCAGAATTTAATTGCAGTAGTGTTTAATCCCTTCACAATATTGAAAAAATTCCCTTGAGGTTTCAACTTCAAGATAAAGACTCATCGCAAGGTTTTTTTCCATTCTCGAAAGAGAAGGGTGTCCTCCATATTGGAACCAGAAACGAAACCAGTTATAGAAAACTCCCAATTTATCGTATATCAAATGAAATTGCCAAGGGAATCCAGACTGATTTCCAAATATGTTTTGTAAATCCGTTTGGTGGTGGTGACTTAATCTGTACAAAAATTCATTATATATCCTGTAAACTCGATTGAGTTTTTGTTGACAGTCAAGCAACCGAACATGGCACTGGCTCGGAACAAGTAAATCAGATATACGATACCTAGCATGCTGCATTGAATCGGAAAATAAAAGCACTATTGAAATATATAAGATCTTCATTGATGCATTAATCATCGGGATAGAGTCCCTGTTTCAGATTACCTTGGATATTTTATAGACAGCAGACCAACGATCTTGAATTGTCTATAGTAGATACTAGTTATCACTTATAAATAAGTCTAGTCTATTTAAAATTCCAATTAACTCTCATACAAGGATTTTTAATAAAAGGAAGCTTCTAGATATCAATAGAAACAATTAAAATATATACCCCATAAAACTATTATATTTTTCATTAGATAAAAATCATATTTTCTTTGTAGAAAAATTAGTATCATTATATACTATTATAAAATTTTCAGTGTCTAACCACATTTATTTAGCTCAGAATTCAAATTATAAAATTTTATAGCTTTAACGATTTTTATACAGCTAATAGATTTGAAAGATTATTTCATGATTTAATTCTGATTTATTTTAGATACCATGAATTACAACGGTTTTCGTTGCTTTATGGAATATATTTTTTTCATGTATATCATAGTTTAATATTTTTTGAAACAGGTTGTGGTTTCAAAATAGAGTCTAACTATTAATGGCATCTAGAGAATTTTTTTATAAGTACTATCACATCGAAATTGATCAATCAATTATTTTAGGATAATCATTTAGCTTATGCTTCATTTATAAAAAAATATTATGTACAAAATTTCAGCTTAAACAAGTTTCAATAATTATATTTTATTAATTTTGAAATCTACTATGTCGATAGAAGTCTGCAGCATACGATCCATAGCAAAAAACGGTTCTAATAAACTATTAAACTTTTTGTAATTTTTTATTTAGCTAAAACATAAAATGGAAGTGATTCGTTAACCTTTTCACCGAAATAAATACTTTTAGATTACAAATTTGTATAAAAAACAACTTCATTTGTTTCGCATTACTTGACCTGTTTTAGGTACCTCTATATGGTTTCACTATTTCCAGTATTCCGGTTTGTAAGTCTAATAATTTCAAGTTTCCTCAATTTATTCTAACGTATATGAAAATTTAGTAACAAAACTCGGTTTTATTTAACCTCTATATATTTTTCATACTTTTATACTCTATAAATAACATTTCACTATTAAAAAATTTAAGATTCTGCTTTAGTAGATTTGAGTCAATGTTAATAGTCAATTTAAACACAATCTAATAAACTACGTGATAATTATGCTATGTAGAATAAATTTAATATTGTATAAGGGTATTTTTGGGAAAATAAGTGATCGTGAAAGAGTTTGTAGTTTAAATACTATCAAATGTGTCATTACAAAATCTGAATACCATCTTGCATCTCAGTAAATCGGCTCTATACCTATTAATAAAGCATTTGAAGATATCAAATTGAAAGTCCACCATTATATTAGATAAAGAATTGTTAGATCTGTATCTAGTAAAAAGCTGATATAGTAGAACATCTGTTTCGAGTATACCTTGACTAACTATTGTTCTTAAAAACTGCCCCTCAACGGGGTACCTATTGAAGGGATAACGAGGTAGGTATTCGACAAGAGTTTCAAGTACAGGATTAAGATCATTGGTACATTCCTGCATAGACTGTCCACATGATGTAATTGAATGGGGAAAGAGGCGAGAACGTAAATTCTCTATTCCATAACTGAGAAAGACACAGAATGATGTAATATTGATTATCAAATTCCGTATTTTCATAATGTCTACAAGTTAATTTAGGCAAAATATCTATCAAGAAATAAAAGTATTTTTATTTGAGAGATTTATCAGAAATAAATAGTATTTGTCTGTTTCAAATAATTTAAAATGGAACTGTATCGAAATAAATCATGATGTTGATCTTAAAACGTAATATGGCTGTCTAAAAATTGATAAATACACTATTAATATCAAGATTTGTAATTTTATGTTAAAAAATGATCATTTATATTTTTATAAGCTTGAACATAGAATATTTCATATTTAGAAAGAGAATTTCGACCAAATACCCTATATGAACATAAAGAAATATTTCACAATTTATATGATACAAGGAATTTTAAATTCGTATCTGCAGACAATTTAGATATATATTAGGCCACTACTATCTGGAAATCACGGAATTAAACTTAATCTAGATTAAAATTCGATTAAGATATCTTGAAAACCGTATTTAAAATAATTTATTCACAATATAATAACAAAAAATAGAATTATTCAAGGCTAAATAAGTATTTGAATATAATAAACCTTAAAGTATTTAATTTTTCCAATTATTTTGAAACTATAAAAGATAATTTAGACTCTATATTTATGTAGAATAAAAACACTATATTATAATTATTATTTGAGGGATAGAACAGTGTAGATAGTTTCCAATACCAAATATAGCTACTGTTTAAACGGCTTTGCTGAAAATGAAAAATGAAAAATTTAGTTAATAAGAGATATTATAATATTAATCAATAAATTGGACAAAAAATGATGTTTTGTTTGTAATTTTGATAAGGTTTAAGAAATTTGGGACAAAAATTTAAGTCAGAGAATATTTTGGCTCATTAAAATAAACTAGCTTATTAGAGTACTTATTATTTATACCCAATGTTAATATGGTTGTCAGATTTCCATAATACCGATAGTCCTGAACTAGGTATTATACTGTACCTGAAAAGAGTGAACCTAGGAGAGGAATCCATATGATAATCAATATTTTAGTTTCTTACAAGTTGATAAATCATAAAATAATAGAGAATACGAGAATTTTTTATAAACATCTTTTGAATTTTCTTAATAATGATAATTGTAATAAAAATAATTATCGTATCAAATTTTATTTGTGATTTTTTTAAAATTGTTAAATGATTTCTGTATTTCTTTCAATTTATTGTTACAAAAAATATTTTAGCATGAAAAAGGTACCTAAAAAATAATATTCATTTAGAAACCACACAATTCAAATAAAGAAAAAATTCTTTTAAATAAATTGAATTTGAGACAATTTTGCATATTAGATTAAATATACTATATTTTGGTCATGTTTGTAACATTTCGATTTTTATTATAATTGGATCATATTTTGTTGAAATTCATTCGATTAAAAATTTTTTTTTAAATTTTGGCTTATAGAAAGATCTTGATCTAGTTATATTTTGTGAAAAAATATTATTAATATAAATGTAATAATTTTTTACAAAATAAAGAAGGTTTTAATTTGTTTAATTTTTCAAAAAACCTTAAAAAGATAAAATAAAGAAAATTTAGCACTTAAAAAATTTTTATATAAACTTGCTTTGATATCATTTCGAAATAAATTAGACCCTAATTTTCAATATAGACCACTATCTGGACGATTCCATTCAAAGTATTATTTACATTTTTTAATTCAAAAATTAACTCAGATATAAGAGCTTTTTCCAAAATATTTTAAATTGAAGAAGTAAATTTAAATATAATCTATATTTAGGCTTTGAAAAATACTTAAATCTAGAAGTAGGATTACGAATATTTGTAATTTCATTTGCTTTATCTTCCATAACGTATCATGTAAATATATATGGCATAAAGTTAGGGTTTTTTCTGATAACTTATAAAATTTTCTCCTTTTATTAAATGTAACCCTTGTTCGCTTTTAATCATGATGTCATCTGCTTGTAAGTGTATACAAAAGACATACTAGATTCTAAAGAGAGTGTAATCCAGGTTCAACCAAAACTGAGTATAGTTCTGCTAAATTAAGCTGTAATGAATATAGAAGACAAATGGTCCTATTTGAATAAAGCTTACTTAAAAAATGAAAATTTATTTTAATTAGTAACTCGACAAACTATTTTTGGCTAGCAGAAATTATGAGTAAAGATATATGTAAAATAATCGGGATCATTTTTTTGATATTTTAAGTTATTTGAGAAAATGGACAAACCTCTCATCCACTGACTTGATCTGAAATATTTATAGACGGCCAAAATTAAAATAATCATGGAAAAGAAGGAATCAAAGTTAGTAAAGAATATTTTTTAAGCAATTTCATTATATCTACCATATTTAAACTTGAAGGATTTAAAGAAATTATAAGAGAAAGGTGACCTCAGTAGAAATCTTAACGAGACATCTCAGATACCATTGATGATTATTTCTTAACATGTATGGCCTAAAACTGTGTTTACTTCTAATTTTATTTGATGTAGTAGTTTAATCAACATGTTTAATGAACAAAGTGAAATGAACCATTCCAAATATATGTGGGTAGAGTTATCATATCATACACAAATACGATAGACGAGAATTGAAATTTTCACAATGTAAAAGAAAATACTACACCGAAGTCAAATGAATTCACAAATATAGGAAGGAAATATAGTAACAAATTCGAAGATCTATGGAATGCATATTTAATAACATATAGGATACAAATATAGATAAACAACATATTTGTGTATCTTAATGAAATATTATTCAGATTTACTTTATTTAATGGTTCCCTCTAAAAAGATTAATATTGAAAGATATCATTGTCCGTTCTGTTTCGAGATAATTTAATATTTTTAAATAAAATAAAATAATTATATATTATATTTTTCTGGCTTAATATTGAATAATAAATTTTATTGGTTAAAAGGTTACAAGTTCAAAATGGAAATAAATAATACATTCGAGGTATCGTTAATACAAGAATTAAATTAATAATTTGTCTAGGACATAGTGTTTTGTTATATAAAAATAAATCTTTGAAAGGGATCACCATACAAGATATAAGTATACGATTCTATGTATTCTTAAAATGGAAGGTAAATATGAATTAATGAAAGAATATACACATTTTATATATATTTTAGTTATTTTCTTAATACAAGGCAAAAGTTAAATACTTATCTAGGATCTAGAACATGTAAAAAAGTCACACCATATATCAAAGCAACAATTCTTGAATTGATTTAACCTATTTATTTCCGATTTTTTCCTTATTTATGAAACTTTAGTATATAGATTAATATACTGTTCTAAGCTTTAATAATAATATTATTAATATATATCATATAGAAAAGATATGGGGGAAATTTTTATTGCAATGAACTAAGTAATTAATAAACTAAATAAATTATTCCAGTTAAAGGGCTAGCAGAAAAAGAATTTTATAAAATAGATATAAAAATTTTAGTTTTTTCCATGTCAAATTTATAGTTCACTTTCACAGATGATCAATATCTGTAAGATTTAATAAGTGAATATAATTTGCGGATTTGAATAAGGTCTTGTATTCGGCCTACTTACCTTAGATGAGCTAAGGTAGTAGTTGACTCGGGAGAGTCGCCCAACCGGTAGTACAAACTCATAATGACCGGAGTCTTTTTTAAAGGAATCCATTAAATAATAAATTAGTCTACGACTACTTACCGTTAAAAAATGCCACGAGGCTATTCCCTTCCGATAACGTCGGAAAGGTTACGACAAAGGAAAGAATGCATGCTTATTTTGGCGTCAACACAGTTAAGCATTGGGATATCAATGATTTGCCTAAATAAACACTGTATTAAGAAGAAAAAATAAATATAAATAGGCTATCATTGAAAATTCTATTTCGACTAAAACGAATACTTATATTTTTTACGTACACGGAACAAATTCCATCCAATCGATTTCGATTAGTGGCGATCCCAGTGTATTCACAATGAACTGCACACTAAGGTCACAATTAAATAGGGTGAAGAATGTTTACATGCCGACCGCCTAATAATATATTTAATTACCTAATCTAGCAGTTATGATCGTGTATCTTTACAAATATTGAAAAAAAATTCAACTTTTGGCACTTTTAGTCTATAATTTAAAAGGAGACTACGAGGGGATTGATTTATCATTAGTGGAGAACAAATAAATATACGCAAATTCACTGTCAGTGTTTGATTATACATATCTTGATATTATTAAATTGCAATGATTGAATCTGTTACCTATGAATCTTGAAAGGTATTTAAAAAAAGGAACCTGTTTATAAATTTTTTTAAGTATGATCAATTTTACGAAGGCAAGCCATGAACTTGGGTCTAAATATTTCATATAAAATAAATTTTTACTTCATTAGCGCTTTTAGCATAAAATACCTATCAAAATTTTTAAAAGGAATTTCACAAGTAGATGCAAGTGTTTGTTAACGAAGCATGTAAGGAAAATATTAAAATATTTATTAATTATAAATTAATCATTTGTACAAAATTGGACCTAAGAAGCTACATTATACTTTTCTCTCTAATAGAACAAATTTAATCATTAATACGTAAAATATTTAAAACTAGATAATCGATGGAAAATTTAAATCATTCCCAATTTGGATAGAGTAACAGTGAGGAAGTCTTTAAGCCAGCATATAAAAGGTATATTTTGCGACACCAGAATTTTATGTTTGAAAATTATGAAGCAAAGTTATTAACTTTTTCTATTTCCGATGTAATTCAATTAGTTATTGAAATTATTCTACTTTCTTATTGGAAATTTCGAAGTTTCCATGAGGAATTTAATGCACGAATTTCGTCCCGCATGTGAGACGTAATGACAAGTCATGGCACTTATATTAGATTTATTGTTAAATTGATATATGGAAGTAAATTAATTAATTTCCATTAATAGTTCTAGAGTCTAACCTACCACAATTTTATTCTGCTGTCGTTTTTGACAATAAGATTGATAATAATTATTGATATATATAAAAAAAA
>LDMZ01051158.1:0-10807 GCA_001455285.1 Sphaeromyxa zaharoni
TATTTGGCAAAACAAAAATGAAAAAAAAATATATTTTATTAAATTTTCACCAATTATACAAAAAAAATAACTTTAAACTTATATTTTTTCAAAATGCTTAAGTAAGGCATTGAAACCTCAAATCAATATACCTAACTGACATTATAAAGGATATCATTCTGTTGCGATTCTTAAACACATTGTTTTCGTTGAATTTTTTTATATTATTAATCAGCCATAGTCAGAACAATTTTGATCTATAAACAAAAATCTAAAATTACCAACATTTTTGAAAAGCTTAACAATAGGCTGAATTATTTTATTTTTCAAAAATTTTATAAATTCATAATAATATTAACTTCCCAATAGTAAACCCCGAAATTTTGGTTTTTATCTTAATACTTT
Organism: Sphaeromyxa zaharoni; assembly: GCA_001455285.1. NCBI lineage: Eukaryota > Metazoa > Cnidaria > Myxozoa > Bivalvulida > Sphaeromyxidae > Sphaeromyxa > Sphaeromyxa zaharoni. The sequence continues at coordinate 385 of LDMZ01051158.1, forward strand.
GGAAAAAAATTTCGATAAAAATTACATAATCAAAAAGTTTTGCAAATAAAATATATTTAAATTTACGCAAGACTGATTCTAGATATGTTTCAGTTCAAATTATATGTTTTAATTTTAAGTCTACGATCGTCCTCTTTATATTTTTTTTTGAATTATTTGAATTAGAACTTAGAATAAAAAAATGAAAATGGCATAGCAGCATCTTCTTTTTTTTATTAAACGAACCTTTAATACATGATACCTAATGTCGTAATATATTCTATATAATAAACCAAGCCAATATTCAATTAAAAATAATATTCGATATCAGCAATGAAAGAAAAGTTTAAAAATTTAAAAAAATTTTAAATATTAGATGTTTTGTTACTAAAATTTTGTATTTGTTTTTAAACTGTGAAACGGGCAATAATGAACGAATAAATATAAGCTTATTAAACTTCTACCGTAAAATTTGTAAAATAATCCTTAATGATCCAACAATTCATGTTTATCAAATTCGTAAGATTCATTCAAATAAATTTTACTAATTTCCATATTTTAATTAAAGGAACATTCAGAATAAAAAATTAAGTAAAAAATAACTTTTCATTACATATATATATATATATGTAGGCGCTTATATTGCGCTGACAAAGAATCATGAATTATATCTAAAATTAAAAAATTTTTAAAGACAGGACCATAAAAATACTGCCGTGTACAAAAATGTACACTTAAAAGTTTTATAAGTATAAACCAGATGTAATTGAAATATTCATATTTTAATTTAAATGATATAATGAAAACGAGAATAATTTGTTTCTGGTCTTTTCATATTGAATATAAAAATTTTCATATATCAGTTGAACTAAATCTAAAGAAATTATAACAGAGTGTTATTTTTTTATTATTTTAATCAAAAACAGTTAATATATTTTGCATAATCACAAAAAAAGTAAGGTGGTCCTTATATAGTTTCAATTAAAATTATAAGGTTATGTTAATGTTTTAATTAAAATATGCGATTATTTTGCTAAATAGATGCTGTGTTCGATCAATTAACTTAGTTATTATATTCATTTTTATCAATCTATTAAAACGATTTAAAAATCGTGATATAAAAATTTGGTCACAATCAGAAACATTTCTGGGCAACTTTCAAAATTTTTTTTAAAACTTGATTTTGTTTGTAAATTAAATATTATTTTTATTATAATAAAATACAAAAGAGTTAAAAAATAATATTACATTATGCCAATACTTTCGTTGAATAAGGATATTAACCAGTTTATCTACACATCATCGATTTAAATTAAAAAAAAACTTTAATTCACATAAATTAGAGATATTTTATTAATTCTATTACACTTGAAATTAAATATATAAAATTAATAAAACTATATGTTTTTTATCTCTTATTTGATATTAAAATTTATAAGATTTTTAGCTTCATATATCAACGTTTCGCTTATTCAGACATAAATTTTTCTTACATTCAAAATTGATTCTTTATTCATAACCTTCCTTCGTCTTTCTCAAGGTTAAAGGACCTTCTCATAACCACTTTTTGCGACAAATATTTTAGGATATTTTCTAATTAAACTGAGTATTTTAAGAATTGAGTAGTAATTCTAAATTTGTTAATTTTCTAACTTTATAAAAAGCAGAGTCCTCTTCATCCAGGTTAGAATAAAAATACATTACCATACTTGGTAAATAATTCCTATTTATTTGATTTTATATTTTAAAAAATAATTGAAAATAGGCATACCGATAACAAATGATTCATTCTTATATATCTGAATTCATAGTATAACAGAATTGTTTCTTGTAACTTTTCTTTGAAGGATTGCAAAATTATTATTAATGATTGAATATTCTTATATTTAAATTTCCCCGCGTAATATTCCTTTTCATATTCAATATGATGAAAGTTCCATTCAAAATGAGAATGGTTCCATTTAAAATGAAAACAGCTACATCAAAAATTAAAATTATTTTAAATTTTTTTTTTATTTTTTTGTCATTTTTTATACGTATATTTATGAACTCATATTAGCAAATCACAGAATAACAAGTAAAGTAGGAGAGAAAAATTTTATAATTCTTGTCGCCTTTATATAGATGGAGACTAGAGAGCATTGGCTAGTAGCTAAAATATTTCTTTATCAACGGAATATTGATTCATTTCAACTGAGAAAATCTTTGATAATTGCGTGGTTGTCATAACTCTAAAGTACCGAGGGAACATAGGGGGTTTATTTAAACTTTGGTCGATTGTAATTCCAAAATTACCTTTCAACGATTTGTAAATCAAGTAGACAAAAATTTGAACAAAAAATCTCCAAACGGATTATTGTAAGCCATTTTTATTTAATGATGTATTCACTCAAAAATTTCAATTTAAGCCTGAAAGGCAAAAAAACAACGGAGAACAAGGAAAAACCAAAGTTTTTTGTAACGAAACTCTTGAGTTAATAGTCGGCTAAAAAACCCATTTTATTTATGGAAGAAAAGAATTTCAGCAATTATATATCAAAAACTGATGAAAAGTCAATAAAGGATAAACACGGCAAGGTTCATGCAGTCGGATCACAGGTATCAAATATTTGCATTACTGGTTGTGTCGGTCATATGTTCTTACTTACCATGAAATTTTCAGTATTATTTTAAATAGGAACAAGCATTTTTTTATGAGAAATTGTCTGATAGCTGCAATGGAAAAATTGCACTGGACCTGTTGTCATGGATATTGACATTTAACCATGACACTTCCATGAAATAACTTTGGGTTAGAAAGAGTTTTTTTTGGTTGTGAGCTTTTTGTATTATCACAAAAAAGTTCAATGTTCAATCCGATTGAACAGCTACGGTCGATTATCAAAAGTAATATTAAAAAGAGTTGGCAAGAAAAATATTTGAAATATTACGGAACCAAAATTTGGAAGTTTCTTAGAGAGAACACAGATTATTGGCCCTTGAAATCCTGATTAGGGAATCATTAAATGAAATTAATTCATCATTTTGAACGGGATAGATTAGTATAATTTAAAGGAGAAAAGCAAGTACTTTGGAAATGGAAAATCTGGAGTTTAAATAAATGAGTCCGTTTAGAATAATTTTTTCTATAAAATATTTCTAATTTTGTATGGAGCTATCATTATTTTAAATATAAAAACGTATAGATTGCATGTTTTCCGATATTTGCCATTGATATTTTATTTTTCCTACATAGAACCTATTAAAAAAAGGAGTGGTAATAATTTTAAAACGCCTAAATAAATTTATTTTAAAATGGACTTGACAAAATCTGTTCCAGTATTATTGGTAATTCAATATATATATATATATATATATATTCATTTTAAAAGCATGTATTCCTTGATTTTAAAAAATTGTTTGCGCATTGCGGAATGCAAATATTTGTGTTTTTATCATAGCAAGAATTTAGTGGAATACATATTTATTAGGAACACATATTTCAGGATGTAAAAATATGTTCATCCACTTCTAGACATTCTCTAGATATATAAAATAATAAGATATATTGGCTTAATTTTCAATGATACATAAAATTATTACCGAGGTTTAAAGTGATTATGATATTTCCGTTTTATTAAACATAGAACGGAGCAATATTTTACAATAAATTATGTCATTTTGATTTTTTTTATGTTTATATAAGTTCTGTTCCAAGGATCGGCACTTCTTTATATTCATCATACATAATTTCAATTTTATACTATAACCCGACTAAATTTTCTACCTTATATTTTTAATCATCAATTTATGTATTTAGGTATTTTATGGATCGTTCGAATAAAAAAACAGTTTATATTCAAATATTATGATATTTTTATAAAATTTTTTTTATAGTTTTTAATAAAATAGGATGTGATTTTTATAGGATCTTACTTTAGAGTGTTTGATCATTTAAAATTCTGTTTTTATACCTGATGTTATCCTTATCGAACAGATTAAATTTTTTTTAGAATTCAAAGTTTTAATTTTGGAAATATCTTATATTTTTTATATATTATCATAAAACTATCAGGAAAACTATATAGTTGCTTACTAAAAAAACATGTCACTATCATTAATTGTAATAAAATATAAATTTAAACATTTCTGCATGGATATTCTTGTTAAAACGAAAAGGACAAACTCGTATATATTTTTATTATAAAATATTTATTTCAACTTTTTTTTATATTAGTTCGATATATAAATTACCTTAAATACTATCAAACTCAAAAACCATAACCATGATATTAAATGGCATAAGTCTATGTTAATGAAATATTGTGAAGCACATATATAAGATGTATAATTGAAAAACAGTTGTTTTCAAATATTTGAAATATGAACAACTTCTACATATTAAGATTTATGTAAAATCAAAAGCTACCTAGGGTATTACATTTAAACCCGTATTTTAAAAAACGCATCAATCTTTCGAGGAAAATATTTTAGATTTTTAAAGAAACGGCAATTCAATCTGATAATACGATCTTGTGATAAAATTTATATTCCGCAGCATTTAATATCATGAAAAAATACTTAATATACTTTCTTGTTTTCATGAATGGAATATTTAGTGATTATTAAGGTTTTTTAATATTCAGTTCAATTAATTTTTCAAAAAAAAATATATCAAAATGTTTAAATCAACAATAGCTAAAAAAAATATGTAATAGGTGTAATAACGTATATCATAAATCAATATCGATGAGTTTTCCATAAACCGATGGATTTTCTTCTGCACACATATCTGAATACTTAACACAATCATCGAAATCTCCTTTCAAATAGTTTATTTCAGACAACAGTCTATTAGCTGATTCAGCTGCACTTACGGGGTGTAGAGCTAACCCCGGCAGTACCATATTACGGGCAGAATAGAGAAGACTTAAAAATGGTTCTTCTTTATTAAATACCAGAAATATACGCCCTGTCTCACCTTTTTCATGATTAAAAAATTTGGAAAATATATCCGGTGGTAAATTGGAATATTCTTGTGCAAATAAATGCACTATATAAGACATGTACCTCATCATTCCTCTACATCGGTTATAGACATGATCACAGTTATAAGGTTATGCAATTGTGATGGCTGGCAAACTTGGCTTATACCATGGAAAATGTAATTCGTCCATACAACATATTGTAGTGATCATCGAGATTATTATAGACTGCAACATAGCTAACACAGCGTTTTTCCAAATCTAAAAGATATCCTTTGATTCAATATATGAATCCCGTTCATTAAAATTAAAAATCATTCATACAATTATATTTATTCAGAATATCCTTGAGTTCTTCTTTCTTTTTATTTATAAATTATTATATATTTAAAAATTAGAAATTTTTATAGAATAATCTCTTCTACACAGTCAGAATAGATTTAAACTTTTTCCAAAAATTAAGGAATTTTTTAGATCTTTTGGTTAGATTGAAAATGCAAAGACATGTATCCGTGTATTTTGGTGGTATTAATTTAATGAACTGGATTAATCGACTTCAAGATATATCAGAAAATTATTAAATTTATTTAAACAGAAATTTACTAATTCATTGGCTTCAAATTCGTATATATATAGTTTACTTGATACTGGAAGTATTTCTTTTATAAACTTAGAAATGTTTTTATAACACAAATTAAATTGTCAAAAAAACGCACAAATAGCTTTGTCCTACCTTTAATTTTTCTCCGATTTTTTAAAAAAATTGTTATTCAAATGAAAAATCCATGCCATTTAATTTTTCGTAAATTTAATTAAAAATAAATCTATATCTGAATTTATTAATATAAAAATAGAAAAAAAATTCAAAATTTCCTTAAATATGTTCTTTGGAAAATTATTTATCTTATAATTTATTTAAAAAAATATTAACGAAAAATTAACTAATTTTAGAGCAATAAAAAATAATTCATATTAAATTCATTAATCGAGTAAGACTCTGCCAGTAAATTTAGGAATGAATTATGAAGCCTATTAGGACGTTTCAATATTTAATATTATATTTCTTTTTTAGAATTTTCATAAAAAGTCGATATCATATAATATAATATGGTTTTATTTTAACTGAATTTCCTCTTTTAAAACACCGAATTATACAAAAACATCATAACTTGACTCACATACTAAATTGTTAAATTTAATCGAAAAAGTTTCATAAAATATATTTAATATATTTTTGATGAAATATCTTATTAGAAAATGAATTCGCTTAATATCATAGTTATTATACCAATTACAGTAGTAATAGGTGATTATTTTAGACTAGAATAGTCTAGGCTTAACCTAATATCCATGTACCTTTTATAACAATTGAAATTAAGTTAGAAACCCTTGGGTCTCTATGGTAGTAATAATTGATTATTTTTTGAAAAAAATATAAACTCAAGGTTTTCCTTTCAAATTAAACAAGCATAAAGTTTTATGATTTCTATGCTAAAAATACTTTATTATTCTCAGATAATTCTTTTTTGTCAGAGATATTGTTGATACTTCGGTATATCATTGGTAATTTCATTATAATAGACCAAACTGGTTAAAAAATTACAGCCTAGTATCTTTATCTTATAAAACTCAAAGAAAATTAAAGGCATCAATTTCGTATATTATATCTTAAAATATTTTTTGAAAAAGATCAGTGTAATCAAATCAGATTTTTAAGGATAACATGGAAAAAAATATCTAATCAACCGATCGTCGATAGAGATCGATATTATATAAAGTTTGTGGGTGGGATAATTCTTTTTAAAACTATTAAATTTGCAAGAAACCAATATTAGAAAATATGGAAAAAAAATATAAATAATTGATTATTTCAAAACTACCTACGTGGGGTAATCTTCGGTTTACATTTAGTTATAAATTTGAAATATATATTTCGCTAAGATCTTGCGACAGTAAAAGATTTCTTTTTACTTCGATCATTCTCGTCAATAAAAATGATAATTAATAGTCAGAAAATCAAATAGTTTCAGTAAACTAAATTCTCGTAATCAGGGACTTTTCTGATATCCTATTCAATCCACTTTTTGTTTAAATATAACATATCATTTCAAAGCTATTTTCGTATTTCAAACGTGTGTTTTATGTGTTTTCTCAATATTTTTTCTAAAAAATGATTTTTAAAGCCAAAATTTCTTCAAATATTACACCAAAAATATATATATGTATGGTTTAATAAATACTTTTCCATAACTATAGATTGATTATATGAATAATCATTCCTTAAGAATTCATGTATTATTCCTAAAATATTGATAAAAACATGAAAGCCATTTCTTAAAGGTACAAAACTATGTTTAATAGGAAATAATTTAAATCCTATTATAAAAATATCGCTAAATCAAGTTAAATTTATTTTTTTAAATACGGATAAAAATTAGAGATTCGAATAATTTTAAATTCTATGGCTCATAATAAAAATTATTGAGAAATATTTTATAACAGGCTTAAATAGTTATTTTTTTACGAACTAAGTTAAATACGTTAATGCATTAAGTTATATTTAAGCAAATTTTTTATACTGTTGGTAGAAGTCATTTTTATCTATCAGATCGTAGATATTAGTATCTTAAAAATTTTATTAATTCAATTTTATGTACTTTTTGGTAGTTCTGTTTGTAATTTTATTCAATAAAATTTGAGGAAACAGATGGTCCTACGTAATAAACGAGCAGTTCAATTAAATAAAGTTGTGAGGGTTATTTTATCTTTAAATTTTCGCATTGATTTTTGCTTCACGTGTTAATTAGCTTCAAATATAATTTTTATTAATCGTTGTAAAAACATATGCATAAAAAGTGCAATAAAATTCATTTTTATCCATTAAAAACCGATATTATATATATATATTCTAATATCAGATAATTGATATAAATATATGAAATATTATTGCCCATTGACAACTGTATTGGCAGTGCTTGCAGTATTTATTTATTTTATTACTATTCAAAAATTACCTATTATATATCTATTACATCTTTTTATTTGAAATTTAAATATTAGGACATAGTAAATAATCGTTAGCACAAAAAGAGCACAATAATTGTAGCGTGTTACTGTATCTACACTTCAATCTAGCCGGTTCTTTACTTTACTTTATCGTTGGTTTGACCAACACTTAAGATCAACCGAATAAATAAATATTAATTTTTCCTTTAAACTGAATGGATTAATATAAAAATCAGCAACAATTAATAACTTGAAATATCTTTAGTATATTTTCTGATGCTATATTTGATGGATAGAATATCTATCAAACAGGACGAACACGTAAAACATTAAAAAAATAAAATTCTAAATATGATTCAATCAATCAAAAAAATTTAACACAGCCTGAATTTTAGTCTTACGTTTAAAAAAATATATTTTACAATTATTTCAAAATTTAATTATTGATATATAATAATTCTAAAAAATTATTTTATTTTATGAGGATTATACTGATCAGAAGTCAGGTGATTATTATACAAAATTAATCCTAATCATCTAATTAACTATTGAAATATAATTTTAATTGTTCTACGTCACAGCACAGGCTCACCGCATATTAGCAGAAACATATTTATATGTTTTTTATGCAATATCTGGCGTATATCTCACAAGGATATAGTATAGATAGAAAATTGTCTCAATATTTTTTAGATGTATATATATAGTTTGAAAAAGTCTGGGATATATGACTGAAGGAACTGTTTGTTGTATTATATAAGATACAAAGTTTGTATCATTTGCACAACAAATTAGATTTCCTTTACTAAACTTTAGGATATTGCGTCAATTCAGAAACTGTCATAAAAATATATTTGATCAAAATTTTTAAAAATAATGAACATTCTAAACATCATCTTAGTATATAGTTTAATTTAACAAGGTAATGAATCATGACGACCTGAGCGAGGGAACTGTTTTAATACGAGATTGGGAATCGTAATTAGGAACCTGAATCTACTATATTAGTTTTGGAAAGAATTTGCTTTCAATATTACCACGAAAATTTTATTATCATCCTCTAAACTATTCAATTTGAACTTAGAAAGGTTAGAAATGTTTAAAACTTCTGGAACAAACCATATGAGTGAATATTGCTGGATAGAATGATATGTGATTTGTACGAGTGTGATATTTGGTTTATCATTTTTCAGAAACCCATTAGTGTATATAGTGGTAAGCAGGTTCTGTAGCCTGATACACTCAAGCCTTAGTGAAGAATTTTCATGGAATTGTAACTGATACGAAAAAAATTTGAATTTTAAAAATTTCCTTGATTTAATTCAAACATAAAAATTTAAATTCTTTATCAAACGATTTAAATATAAAGGTCTTGCTGCTTATTAAATATAAATATGAAGCTGATGATTAATAACGAACATACGCATAACATCATAATTTTATTTTACTGTCCATTTCTTATTAAAAATATAATTTAATTGAGTTATCGTGAATATGTACCTATATCAATATTACTGTATTTTTTGAAAATATTTCGTGATTCATTCAAAACCTTGCCCATATATAATAAAAATCAACAATCATTTACGAATTATATTGATATTTTTAGTTTCCTGTATATTAGTTTTCCTCGTCATGTTTGAACTCTATTTTGCTAAAACCATACTAAATAATAATTGAATACTGACCTCAGTTAAGAAAACAAATTTACCCTTCGACGTTAATTTTTGACAAAAAAAATGCACCGATAACGAAAATGGATTTTCATTGGGCTCTTTCCTAAATATTTTAAATGTAGAATCCCAAGAATTTTTTTCAGAAAATAATGTATAACAGATCATTATCTAAAGAACAAAGAGTAATTACCAAAGAATATGGTGTTCGAAAATCGTATAGAGTTATTTTGTGCTGAAGTCAGCACATCTGTTCATCAATTTGAAACAAACTTGATAAAGATAAATGTTTATAAAAGTTTTTTATAATTTTTTTTCTTGTCACATTCGAATTAAAAACCTAACAAAGATATTTCATTGATAACAAATGGGACATTAAAAAAGGCGGATATATATTTGCATGTGCTAACGTTGGGCTGCACATTATAATGGCGACAATTGACTTTAGATTTTGACCTTTCATTCCAGAAAAAGAGTGCTGGAGCGATTACATTGGCCGTTTCCAGATTGCATATGGCCTAAACCAAGTTAAGATGGAGGATGAAGAGAAGAAACTTTACTTGCTTCATTTCATTGGCCCAGAACATTTTAGTCTACTTTCAGCAAACTTTGGTTTAACTACATTTGAAGGCAATACATACAAACAGTTAATGACTTTTCTGGAATCCTATTACGGTACAACAACCACATTCATGGCGGAGCTTAAAAATTTCTATTCCAGGTCAAGAGTTAATAATCAGGGCTTTTATGCATACCTTATTGAACTGAAAAAGCTTACAAAGGGATGTAAATTCAATTCTG
>LDMZ01051186.1:0-10170 GCA_001455285.1 Sphaeromyxa zaharoni
GACCAAATATCTGTTTTAGTTTTTATTTAAATATACAGTCGGTCTTCGATTAATAAATGTCTCAAAATAACTTAGAGTGTTCAAGTCACTGGATTTTCGGAGATCTAGAGTCCCGAAAATCCAGATCCATTTACGATAACCGGCTTAGCACCGGCTCCGCCTATTTAAGGCACCACAATATATAGAATTTTCTATCAATCGCAGTCACTAGGAACATGAGCATTGGAATTTTTTGTACAGCTTGGTGTATGCTAAGATATTTGACTTTATTGGCAAGATTTGCAAAGAGTTTACCTGATAAAGTTTCTTCTCAATATTGATTCACTTTGGTTGGGGACGGTTAATTTTCCAGGATTTGGGAACTTTTCTATTCAAAAACAAGATAGATAGATAGAAGGTCTGGTTCCAAAATGAATCCTTTTGTAAAATTTTCATTAAGAGATTATTAATATAATAACAACGCTAAATTTAAAAAGATCCTCTAATTAAGGTTTTGCATTAAATAATTTTAATGCTTTTATGCGCATGTTCTGACAAGCTCAGATTGCTAAAATAATTCGGAAATTATTTACAATTTAAAACGAAGGGATATTATATTCAGTTATTTTTTTGCCATTTATAGCCTATTTATTAAAAAAGATCATGAATTTTTATTAAAATTTTCCTTTATTATTGAGGTAGTGTAAGTAATATATTTTTAAGATCATGAAGAATGCGTCTAGTATTTTACAAGGGCCGTCTTGTATAATAGTTTTAATATATGACCTTAACAATTTTATTAATATTTTTTTGAAATATAGTGACATAAACAGGGTTGATCAATTAAATTCAGAAAACTAACTGTTGGTTTTACTAATCACGATCTTAAATAATCATTTCGTTTATTCATAACAGATTCATGTACACATTTTTTCGTGAAATGAATTTATAAAATTATACAATCGAATATTTTTTTTCATATTTTGAAGTTTAATGTGATCACGCTAGACTTAAACTTGGCCTACACCGTCTATTTGTGCCGATAAACAAAATTTTTTAACATTTAAAAATTAATATTCCAGATCGATCAAATAAACAATTTGGCGTAATGAATTAGTTCATGCTCTGAAATTGCAAATCATGATACTTTTGAAACAAAAATACAAAACTAAAATTTTTGGCAAAACATTTTTGTTAGGAGGTATCAAATCATCAAGAATTGAAAAACTTTATTTCATCACGAGGAGAATAGCAGCGCCATAAGCACACGGAATGACACAAGCATGTAAACAATTTTGCGGCTGTAAGACGCGGAGTTGTGAAGAGTATGATTTTACCTGAGTCTTAAAGGGTCGTTTTAGAGTTGTAGATGGCTGAGTTACATGATGAAAAGATACAAGCCTTCGTTGACGGGGTGAACTTGGCTGGATCAAATGCCCAGGAAGACAAAATCGACGAAGCTCTGGAATTATTGTTTAAATTATGCACAGATTCACTCGATAAGGGTAACTCTGATTTTTTATTAAATTTTTTAAAATATTCATTTCTACTATATATCATGTATCTTACTTCGATCGTCGAGTCGAACCATTAATAATTTTTTCGATGGTTGTCAATCACAATTTTGTACACTTCGCTCATTAAGGCCATACTCCTATTAATTGCCAATTTCCTGCTCTCTGTCGGTCTATATGCCCGGCACAAGGTTTTTTATTGAGTTTTTCTAATACTGCCTCTATGCTTCATTAATAGGTACTCGAATAAATGTATGTATGTTCAAAACTGTTACCAAAGAAGTAAACACTTCCATGACTACCAAAATATATAACATTATATTTTAATCTGTCAAAAAAATTTTAATGGCCTTGAGGTTGGAACCCTTAGCATTCTTCGATAAATATATGAACTTCAATGCATTGTCCATTATAATGAGTGTTCTGCGTTGCGATGGGATAGATAGACCGAAATCAATCATCGTCCTCTCCTCTTAACAGTTCTTGTATTGATGTATTGATAGTCCGTTTTGTTTAACGCTTTGCAAGTGAAATGTTTTTAAATTAAGACATTGAAAGGTTGATGAAAGATGCTTGTGACTTAATTTTGATCAATTTTTTTATTCAATATTTTTGCACATTTCCTCGTGGTAATGGTAATTGCAAATTATGCACATTTTTTAATGAAAATAGCTTAGAATTCGAATCCAGTGAATGGAGTAGTATGCTTTCCTAATCTTTATAAAATTTATTCGTTATATGCTATGGTATCGTGGTATTTTTGATATAGTTGAAAGAAATACTCTAAACTAAGGAATTAACAACTTATTTTAAAGCTTTTTTAGCTTCCGTTTCTTAGTACAGTCAAACATCGATATAAGGCGCTAGTTGGGGTTCAAAAAATTCGACCGCGTTTTATCTGGTTGCGCTTTATACCGATTTGATTTGTCAATTTTTAGTCAAATTTGACTCAAATTTTTAAATACATAGATTTTTTTGGGTCCAAGACCCTATCGTGTCCAACTGATTGTCGTGTTTTATCGATGATTATCTGTACTTAAGTATGATAAACACGAATAATTTTATTTATTTAGGAAGCATTACTTAAATTAGTAACGGCGTTGTGTTTTGCAATTAAATTTGGTTTAAATGTTGTTCATAAATAAAATATCTAATCATGGGCAAATCCTTAGTTTACCCAAATCCACATTTTTCATATTTTGCTATTTGATACACTAATTCTCGTTAACTCCTATTAGCTAAAAGATCTAATTACTTGTGACTTCTAAAGATTAAAAAAATATTTTTCTATGCTTTCAGCTACATTAAGTGAAAATAATTTAAACTTAAAAAGCGATGCGTGCAAATATATAGTTTAGACCTTTTCCATAACCTTAAAAATGAAAATAATTATCTTTCCAATTGATAAAAAAAATATTTTTTTTATAAATGCTCTATATATTAATCTTTTTAGAATAACAATATGAAGCTGTTCATTATTTAGAATACCTGCTTTAATTATGCTTTCATGACATTTATTACCTTTAAGTAGTGGATGTCTGAAAGTACTTACCTTTTTTCTTTATGCAAATGGAAGCTGCAAAAACCTATTCTAGTGGTTTTTTTTGAATATATCCTTTATTGTTTATAAATAACAATCTGTTATAGATTTGATTTCTATTATCGAGCTGAGAATGATTTAATTTGATTTTAAAAAAATTCCTCATTTTTGTTATTGGATGGGTTGTTTGATTGATGCAAAATGTTCTTTTTGTATAATATTTACAAAAACGCAACCAGTTCCTTCCATTTTAAACACCGGACACCAAATAAATTATTGAATGGTTTTATGTTAATATTTTTGTCCTAACAAAGAGTAAATTAGCTATATTAACTTAAAAACTCTTTATGAACCCGTTACAACTTGTCATACTAAGTTTTCTTCTGGTATTTCAAAGGTGTACATGTTTGAGAAATTTGTGCATGAAAACTATATGTCTATTTAACAAAAAAAGATTAAGGAGTGAAATCCTCAGTGTATCCAACTTAGGTAGGGTTGCAACACACATAATATTCAAAAAATGAAAAATTTTCATGTTTGCCTGCTTTTTTAAGTACTTTTTTATGACCATTTTCATATCTGTAAGGGTAACCTTCAGAGTGTTGACGTATGTTTTCTTTTTTACTTTCATTGGTCGATTTAGTTCAAGGAAAATTTTATTTTCAATGAGCTAATTGTTCTAACTTTTTTCATACTTAAAATTTCGATCGATTATTATTACACATTGTTGTATAAATGGTTCAATTTAATCCTAACATATATCAAGACTTATGGTATAGCGCAATAAATATATTGTGTAATCAGGAATGTATTTTCTTTGAATCCAGTTAAAAGATCACTGCAAAGGCTTTGCAAACTTATTTGTACTTTATAATAATGATCTTTTATATTTATGTTTTTTGTGCGCATTATAGTTTTTTCTACGTTCATTTACCATTTTTGTCTCAATTTACAATTTCATAGTGATGCCAGCATTTTTCTTACAAATAAACTATTGGATCACCCTTTGTATTACTTTTTTAGCATTTGGTATTGAAGTACTTCACATGTAACCTTCCCAATACATTGCAATTAAGAAACAAGGACTTGCTTGTCCAATTAACGTTATTATAGGTCGTGTTCCTTGGGCCTAATACAACAGATAATAATTTAGGATTTTTAAGCTTCCAATGAGAATGTTAAATATAACACTGCCATTAATTTTCTGTTTTGATGAGTATGGTTTGATGCACTACAGATATATTTAAGAATGTTAATGTCCTTAAAAAATAAACATATTCAAAAATTTCGATTTTTATTTTTTGTTTCTCTTACTTTTTTTTAACTTTTTAAATGATCGAAATTCTAAGATTTTGGAAGCCATTTGGATTTAAAATTAAATTTGTTATTTAATCATTAATAGAATTAAAAATAATGTTATTTACCATGTATTTCTTAAAAGTGTAAGTTTATAAAATATTCAGGAAAAACATGCCTTAAAAATGAAACAAAATTTTCAAATTATTTTTAAGAAACTAGCTTATTTGTTGTAATTTTTAGTAAAATGACCATCTGGACAAAATCTGAAACTTTTTTGTACCTAGACTAACATTAACAAAATCTATATAAAAGAAAACAGTGTATACCATCAACATGGTGATTGGGTATTTGAATTAATATGTATATACAGAAATTCGAAAAGAATTTTCCGTACTTGAGTTTTTTCTACAATTTAAGTATGCAAGAAATTATCAAATGGTGTTATTAATTCTTTTTATTGAATTTTCATACTCTGATACCTGGATCTAAAATTTTTGTGTTTCAATTCGTTTTTTGTTTGATATGAAAGCAGGTTTGATGTATTAGCAGTATATCTGTTTCATAAATTTTTAACATAACGATTCAATAAATATTTTTTGCAACAATAGAGATGTTTTATTAATAAATTATTCCAATTATATATGTTTCTTATTGATCTACTTTAGAATTCTATGCAGTTAATAGCAAATTGAAGGAGTTTATGCAATCAATTCTGCTTAAAAACATAGCTGGAATATTATATTCCAAGAGACGTTTTAAACAGGCTTTGAGATCATATATACACTGCCTTGATCACTTCAAATATGACTATAGGGTTTTGGGAAAGATGGCATCATGTTGTTACAATCTTCAACAACAAGGGGTATTTTTTAAATATAATCATATGATACCTTAGTCGAATTTTAAAATTTTTTTGGATGAAAACCCAAGTATTTTTGTTTTGAAGCCATACATTCTGTTAGGTTTAAAACAAGTGTTTCCTAATTATAGCGGAAATTACTGGAAGTTGGCATTATACTTTTTAGGACTTGCATATATCGATGTTATTACGGATAAAGAGTCCTGTCCCCATAACATCAAGTATTTATTGTGCCTTATATCTTAATTATTTTAGACAACTGCTTCCTATTCTTACCCCTCAAGAACATCAAGTAATTAAGTAAGTTAATTCAATATGATAATTTGTTTATTTTTAAAACTTTTTAAATAAAAAACTTTCTCATATTTTAAAGTTTGTTGATTAATATTAAATTTTTTATAACTTTGACAGATTTTACTAGATATCATATTTTATCTTGTGTTGGCCCGAATAATGGATAAATGTTATATCAATTTCAATTCAGTTTTGTATAATTTAGCGCAATGATTTTCACAACCTTAATTTTTGGTATTGTGTTTTATACTTGCCCTAATTCCATCTTCGAATAATAAAAAAAATTGTTTAAAATTAATATAACATAATAAACCAAAATATGCATTAATTCCGTTTCGAGCGTTTTTATTCAGCTAATAACTCTTATCTAAATTAATATGACTCTGCTTTAAAATTTATTTTTTATACATCGTTAGTTAATTTATTATTTGTTACTTCCAAATTTATATTTGGATAGAGAGATTGGTTGGTTTTAACTGTGTTAAAGTGTTAAATATCCTATGAACTATTTATTTAGTTTATTAATATGTTAAAGCTTCGCAAACCTTGAAGTAAAATTAGTGTTTCAAGACAAATTCTGTCGTTTTTAATTTTGTCAAAAGTACTTAACTTAACCCATTTACCTTCTGCTACCGCGAGTATTATATACCCTAGCGTATTATTTTATATTTGTAAAACATATGTTTGACCTTGTAAGTTATATAAATTTGAATCTCGTTATATTGTCAAAATTATGCAACTTTATTAACAAAATAGATTAACTTTATCCTTCAGGTTCATTGTTCTATGGTGCGCTTATAAAATCTTTTGAAATTTATTTAAATATATATATATATATATCAATCTTGAAGGATTTTTATAATGATTTGTTTTTTAAAAGTAAAATTGTTTGTTTTGTGGCAGCATCTAAATGTATATTTATCTATATTTCTTTCACCTCACGGGGTCGATAATTGTATATAATTTTTTATGTTCTTATGAAGATGTACTTTTAAAATAAATTTTATAAAATTCTGAGTGTATATTATTTTATTATGGAATTATTATATATATATATGAAAACAAATTTTTAATGTAGAAAATCTGTCACATTCAAAATTTTACGTTATATATGTACAGTTATCTTGAATAAAACTACAGCCTTACCTATTATGTTTGGGAATTTAATATGTAATTTTTATAAGACGGTCAAAACGCTATTATACTCTTTAATATTAGATTAATCTAAAACATTTTTTAAAAAAATTGTTATTATAGAAGCTAATATGTTGCTATTTTTTTGAAGAAATAACGATATTTTGATATACAAAATGTTTGATTTCTTATATGCAGCTTGTTTTGGTGTATTAAAATTTTTTCATTACTTATTTTGGTGTTTGAAAACTAAATATATATATTCTTAACAAAGTCTTAAAAAATATAATTTAAGGTATTATCAATTAGTTCGTTTGAACCATATTTTTTATTTTGAATAATTCTGACTATATGTAAAGATCTGAAATCATTTCTCTGCAATGCTTTTTCTCCTTTCTGAATAAGAGCTACGAAGACTGTATATATTATGGTACTTTTTACATTAGTGAGAACTGTTTCGACTTTAAAGTACTGTAAGAATTTTTTTTCCTAATATGAATCATTAGATTTAAAATCGTATGCTACGTCATGAGATCATATTTGATCTTAAACGAGCCACAAGCAGCAAACAAGTTCCTTTTAGAAGTTAATGAAAAAGATTTTAAATATTGTAGGTCAACTAATAATACATCTAATGGTAGTAATATTTGCATTGTTTATTACTTTTAAGGAAATTCTGTGAACATTAAAAATATAAAAGAGTTCAGATCCTTCAACAATTTCAACAGGTCTATAATTTTACTTGGACTTAAAGAAGTTGAAGATTCTAAAAAGCTTTTCAGTGAGGTTAATTCTTTATCTTTCTTTGCATTTATACATAGTGGAAAGACGATATTCCAGAAATAACCAAGAAGAAATATATAGATTTGCTTAGAGACTTAGATGTGTCTATATCTACTTAACTGTAATTTCTATTTAACAAATTAGCTGAACTATTAACGTTTTGTTTTTATAGCTAACCTTTTAACCAAGACGATACTAAAAAGAAAGTTATTGATTAAAGTAACAATAGATTAAAGGCTTAGAGGTTGAAAAGGATGCATTAGGTCTGTTTTATCATTAAAGGAATCCCTGGTACGTTAGTTCATTTTGAACTTCTGTTAGATGGATAATAAGAATTTCTATGCGATTTTAATAAAAACGAAATTTGAAAGACATTAGTCATATTTTTCAAAAACACAACCTGAATATATATATGGAAGAAATAAATTATTAATTTTTAATGCTTGATTTGTTTAACGACTCATTTTATTGGATGAGAACATTTTCGATATATTGAAATTCTATGCTCTGGTTGTTTTAAAAAGTTTATTTTACCTTGTGATAAACTATAATTTTCATTTCCAAACAATGGATATTTCGATCTCAGGCTGTAACGGCAGAAAGAAGTTTTTATAAAAATTTAACGCTATGCATCAAAATCTCGAAAAAAAGCAACTCAAAAATAAAATACATTTCAAAAATCATTAAATTGCTCACAATTTAGAAACCTCTTCCTTCAGCCTTTGTATAAACTTTTCAAAATTATTCATGAATGCTTTCACAATCAGGTAGTAAGAAGAGTGAAATACGACCAAAATTTTTTTGCAATATACATATTACTTCCTTGCCTCTTCAATAACGTAAATCAATGCTTATAATCATGGAGTTCAGTGGGTTTTTGACTTTTTCTTAATATATTTTTTTTATAATTCTAAGCCTAATACCGGTAACTCCAATAAGAAGCCCAGCGTCCATAAATCTTTTTATAATCATCCCTTAATTGAAGTTTGAGCTTGGATTTTGTGTATTTTTTTAATATTTGGGTACACTAAACCTTAAAGTACACCGGAGACTTAAAAAATATCAGTGCTGTCTATAACCTAAACCATTCAGCAACGGAGATACCAGAAAACTTCGGTAAAATCAGAAAAAGAACTAAGTAATACGTTATCCCTGATATAAACATTAATTTTAGAAAATATTTTATTCATGTTACAGTCGTAGGTTCTAATTTTGTTAGTGATTATTGACATGTTCATCTTGATACTTTTAAATATTTTCCGCTTTATTTTTACAAAAGGAAAATAAACTAACAATCAATTTTCGATATACTGATTTAGACTGCTTGGAGGTATCTTGATTAAGTCCGATAAATATAATCAAATGCTATATTACCAATCGATAATAATTTTAAAGAGTCATGTGCTCTTTATCTTCTGTTCAAAAATTCTTTAAACGTTTTTCTTAAGTTTAGACCCAGAAAAAGGACTTTAATAAAAAAGATTTTAAGAGGAACAAATATATCCAGAAAAATTTGAACGTTCTTTACTAAACCATGCATCATACGTGTGGGATGTTTGAGCATTCAGAGATTAATGATTCCTAATTTCCAAAATTTTCGTTGTTTACTTTTTCTCAATTTGATTCTTTTATTAGAACGTAAATTTCCAAGAAATTATTATTTGCTACATTCTGGGATGTGGAACTTGAGTTCCATCTATGCGAGAAAATACATCCCTCCTTATTAATAGTATTAATGTTTTTAATGTAATTTATATACACCAAACTAACTTTCCTAATAGAATCTACTTACTGCAAAATCAAATATGCTTACAGCTGATAGTATACAGAGCTACATAGGTAAGTATGTTTGAGTTCCGTAAAAAGAATATGTCAGTCATGAACATAAGAAAATATGTACAAAATCTTAAGCTTTTATGCCTGGTCAGCACCAATTTTTTTATTTGAAATTCTATCGAATATAAATTACAAAATAACTGACGTTAAAACAATAAAGTGATAATAACCCAGCCAAAATCATTGCAAGGCTAACCTTATTATTTATTGTCATGACATGAGTACAACTATCAGTGTAATACTTGATAATATTAGACCAAACCGAAAAAATAAAGTACTAATCATTCCTCTGAACTCCAAAACGCTTTTGAGAAACAGAAAATGAAAAATATTTGCAGAAGTTCCTGTATATATATGTAAAAACAAAAAACTAAAGGAAATTTTTTAAAGTTGTATAAATCGGCACACCGCTTCGTTATGAATATTCGTTGAACGAAAAAGAGTTCAATTCGAACCAATCATAAGAGATTCATTAAGTAATCTATTTAATCACAACCTTAAGCAATACAAAACTTACGACCTATTTAGGTTCCGACAAATCGATCCTTAGTACGTCAAAACATTTTAAACTTTAAATCTCGATTTGTTAATGTAATTTCTTTGACTATTACTACTATATTTTTTAAGTTTTATTATGATAATACCTCCTTTTGATCAATATATAGAAAACAAAAATAACTAAAATATTGATATTCCTTTTATTGGAAGTAGAAAAAAGGGAAAATAAATAAAATTTTTTACCCCCTGATGATTTTGTGCTCATTTGATGTACAAATTCTTGACAATGCATTAATTAGAAGAACTAGCTGCAAAACCAAGTTGTAATAATCAAGAAATTATTAAAGTTCAATAAATGGATAAGAACATAAGTAAAGTAATAAAGCTTAAAAAATTAACACACTACAATGACATGAAAAATTCAAAACAACGTA
>LDMZ01051223.1:0-10231 GCA_001455285.1 Sphaeromyxa zaharoni
AAAAATATCATATTTTTATATTGTTGCAAACTGTGAAAATAAATCCTGGATATGTGGTCAAAACGGTATAATATCCTCCTCCAGTCTTTCCTTGAAATGTTGCCGCTGAAGGGTTTTTATATATTGTATTACTTTTACTTTCCTGTTAAAGGTTATCGTGTTTACCTATCTTTCAGCTGCGGCTCACATAATACTCAATAATAATCAAATCAGGAAGTTTTGAACGTAAAAGATTTTATGTCACCAAGCCATAGAAATTTTTTATTTTTTTTTAAATTTTGATGATATGTGGTATGTTTATGCTTATATAGACGTTGTTCAAGATTCCTAAACATTCCTCATTTTTATGAACTTCCTACCAGCATTCAAATATTTTAGAATCCTGGAGCATTTCAAATTGGTGTGGATGACTAGAAATATCGATTTCCTTTAAAATATTTTTGGAACCTACTGAAAAAGAATTTTTACTTGTTTTGAATAAAAAGAAATAGTAAGATTTGCCATGTTTAGGGTCTAAACGTTTTGTTTGACTAACTTCAAGAGTATCGTTTTTAAATATTCCTTTAAAACATTGCAACTAACATCTTGGAGGCTTCCATTTTATAGAATAGCTTCTTATTATTTTATGAAATGTATATGCATTCCAGCCTTTATTTGTCTCAACTAGCTATTATTCTTTTACGTTTTTTAATATTCATTTATTATTTTTTTTACTACGCAATTGTATATTTGGGATTTCTCATATTCAACAACTAAAATTTTTAATGAAACATGAACTCTTAACCAGTTAGTCTTTGATTTTTGTAAATATAAATGGGAAATATTTTTTATTATTAAAACTGTTACGGAAGTTGCTGCATTTCTTGTAATACTCATTTTTATGAAAAAGTACCACCTAATTCTCTTGCTTTGATCCAAAAACCTGTCATGAAGTGTTCTGAAAACTAGTTTTCACGGGCTTATGCTACAGTGATTCCCATATTTAGTATTCATATTTCTAGGTTTATAAAATAAATTTTTCCAGCATCACAAGATCGTTCTGTCTTTTGGTACTATATATACCCGTTCACATTGGATTGGAACTATTGAATGTAAACTTTTTTATATATATTTCACAAGTGTTTGCCACTATCAGAAACTTTGATAGAATACACTTTGTTTACATCGTTGAAATTATTTCAAACGAGGATGATACCTGAATCTTCTTTGTATTAATTATTTCCAAATCTTACATACATCCAATTTTAAGTTATTAATATCTATAAATATTAAAGAACGTTTGAAAAATTAAAGCTTATATTAGAATTTCGGATTAACATATAAATGTGAAATTTTTCTCAATGTTAAAAAGTTTCCTAAATTATATTTTTAATTTCCAATTTATCTACTTAGTAAATATTTAATTCATTCGTTAAAACCTTTTTATGTTAATTTGTTTTTTAGTTGAAAAATGTAAGACAAATTCTGAATTGTATGAGCAATCTCTTTTAAATTTACTATGAAATGATCTTTTAGAACTAGTAGCAATCTGAAAACTACTTTATTGAAAAAAATATAAATTAATTTTGTTTTTATTGACAAATCTTCATAGTTAATCCGGTCCTTCGACTAAAATTAAATGCGTTTTATCCTTAAATGCAAGGTTATCATTTTCATTCCATATTCAAATGTCGGATTTAAAAGTTTTGAAATCATTATTTTTGATAATATGAATCGAGTTATGTCATTAAATTACCTCAACTTCATTTCATCAATGCAAAATCATTGCTTAGATTAAAATTAGTTTTCTTATTTTTCTAAATCATAGATCCTGCTAAGTAGTACATGATGTATCTTTATGGATCTTATTGATCTTGACAATTGCAAATGATTTTTAAATATATTTTATCCTTTAATAAATTTAAATAAAAATATTTTAATTAAACTGTTAATTATTTACATATTGACCACCATCTATTTTTAGTACGATGGTTAATTTTTACTTGTATCTATCATCAATCAAATAAATTTTATTATTTTTAATAACATACATCACAACTTAAGTTTGAAAAATGATTTATGAAAATTCGATATATAAAAATACTATTTGGTATTTCATTTAACTTATAAATTTATCTCCATGAAATATTATAACGTTTAGAATACGATATACATTTATTATACCTTTGATACATCTAAATAAAACGTTATAATTATTTATAATGGGCCATATTAATTGAACCTCTCTTGAGGATTGATTAAAAGAGTTTTTTAGGAAGGTTTTAATCTTAAAAAATTTTTGATGGGTTTTTGTTTATATGCTTTCTAAGAAATCAAAAATCTTCCGATGAAGATAGATTTAAATAAGGGTGCACAGGAATCTTCCAAGTTATATTTATTTCTATTTCTTTTTTAATTAATATGTTAACAGAAACATTATTACGGTAAAGTTTAAATTTTGGATATTTTTTTATAAGGATTTAAGGCTAAAGTGTAGCTTGGATGAGCAAATTATTGCTCCTAAAAATTTATGCTTAGTTGTAATAATAATTTATTATACAAGTTTTAGTCTATTACATGATGTAATATAAAATTTAATCTGACTAGATAAGTTTATTACAGTGATCCGAATTGACCTATAAAACAGTAGATGATTTTTTGAATCTTTCAACGGAAATATGTTTTAAAATTTTAAGTGCGAATTTAAATGTTATTAAAGTGCCACTGTTGCTTCAATTTGTTCGTGTAATTAGTGACATGTTTTTTTGGACGGATAACGAATCTACTTTTGATCGTCACTGGGTACGCCAACCTATAAAATGGATGACAAAATTTTCCTCTATTTTTATTTTTACTTTGAGAGAATTTATTTACCGATTATTAAAAAAACTTATGAATGTAAGACATAAGCAAATGGTTCTTTTTATGAATATGGGTTTGATCTTTATCAATTAATTGTAACAATTATAAAATATACTTAACAACCCTAACATCAGACCTTCATTGCGAGGCTCGAGACTGCTTACCTGGAATTCAGGAAGCTATTGCAGGCCCGCAAACAATCTACCCAGAGAGCAAAACCTGATAAGGTAGCGTAGCCCTAGTATAAGGTTAGGTAATAGGGGCTGTTTTAGTAGGCTAAAATCCTACACTGCCGGCCGAGAGCTCTGGCTGGTGCCTAACCTGACGCGAAAGCGGGTTGAAGGTAAGTCCCATCTTACTTAACCGCCTCCAAAATCATAAGGAGCGGGTAAAGGTTTTTTCCTCCATAGCTAAGAAAAAAACAACCCCCACATCTTTTACAAATCTAGTAATTTTCGAGTATGTTTTTTTCTTGTCACTTGCTGTATGTAGAATGTATAAAAACTGTTTTTTATAAAATCGTAAAAAAAACATTTATAAATTGTGGAAAAAATCCTGCTGTGATGATATTATGATTTATTTTTACGGATCAAATTTAACGCTTTCGCCAACTTTAGTTATGCAAATACACAAAAGTTATGAAAAACTTAAGAAACGTTTAGTAATTGGTTTAGGTTTAACGCTTTAAAAATTATTTATTTTTTAAGATGACATATACCAAATAGGTCGTGAGATACATTTTATTGTAAAAAGTTATGGCATATAATTATTTAATCATTATTAAATACTAATAAATCTCTTAGAAAATTGAAGATTGTTGTTACATTCAAGAAAAATTAAAAAAATACACAAGAATATTTGAGCTTCATTTATAGATGCTAATCTTTTCACAAAAAAACCTTGCGTGGATACAGAATGGATTAGCTTTGTGATTAGGCTAGATAATAATTTAAAAACGAATCGGAATACAAATAGTACTTATTGATTTTCACCGACCTATACGATAACAACTGGAAGTAGGATTAAAATTTAAAACAAAGCATTTCAGAAACTCATGTTACTATAACTATTACAATTGTGACCAAGCCATCAATGACATATGTGGATTTATAGTTTATTGTAAAAGTTTGTCACAGATATTAAAAACTGGACATGTTTTGAGTTATACCACGTGAATATTGGTAATCTCTTATCTTTAAAAAAGTTTTAACACATGTTTATCAGCTAACGCGTGGCTTTATACTGGTGGAAGTCTTTTACTTAGTATTTATGAATGATGCAGCAACAATTTACATCAAACATATTTTAAATTTCTATCTTTTTGAGGAAATTTAATTTCCAGTATAGAATTAAAGCTTAAAATTTTATTCGTTATAATATTAACATGCGTGTTTTAGTGCAGAGCTCAAATCTAAATGAAAGATCTCAATTAAAATTAAACCATATTCACGCGAATAGACAAAAATTATATGCGTATATATTTATATATATGTCTCTAACTTATTGGTTAAGTAACAAATATTTTACTAATTACACAAATAAACCTCCATTAATTTATCCTATTAAAATGAATAAAACATTTTTTATTGAGAAAGAATAAAAAATTAAAGTTATATTTTTTATCAAAAAGTGATACGGTAATTGAATAACAGATTTTTAAAAAATTATTGATTTCATAAGGCATTTGTAGAGTCGTTATAAATGCTGCTTTGATTTACTAGAATGTAAATTAATTTGGTTTTTGACCTTAAAATCAACATACTAATTTTTGGAAATCATGCCAGTTGAAGATTGGATATATTATCTTAAAATTTTGAAGATGCCAGGTTAGGAGTTAATTTGCCCATAAAATTACTTTTATTGACAAGAGATCGTAAATAAATCGTCTCTTGGCTGTGATTGACATGTGACAATTTCAAAATGTTATTTTTTCATGTTCCGGTTATAATGTCTTATACATTTACTGTTTAGTGTATTAATTTTGAAACTTCTAATTTTAAGATTAAAATGTATCTGGGAGCGATGTCTGTACGAAAATCGGTAAATATATAATATTTCTTATTAAGTGGATTTTAAATACAAATTTATAAGGATACTATATCATTTATATGCAATTTATTTTTTTTATTAATTTTAAAAACTAATTGTATATTTGAAATAGGTTGGACCAAAAAAATGAAAGAAAATGTTAGAGCTCTTTTAAAGATTAATGGAACTGAAGACATTGACGATTTTCAATTTAGGCTTTTAGAAACTTACTCTCTGATGGTCGGGGTACTTAATGAATATACTTTAGATGATATTGTGGTTTGTTTTAATGGTGGAAAGGATTGTATGGTAATCTTAGTTTTGACCCTTGTCATTATCCCGTATATTATTCTTCTTAATATGATAGAGTATTTAGAGTGGAACATTGGGAAAAGGTTTCAGTTCTGTATGTTCAAAATGACGAATTTACAGAGATTGACTATTTTACATTCGATATTGTGTATAGTACGGGTGTTAAGCTTATAATTTTGGATGGATCTGATGGAATTAAAACTAGCTTGCAAAGGTTCGTACTTATGCGTCCAGGCAAGAAAATATTTTTCATGGGTACCAGGTTAGTTTCACTTTCAAAATTATCACCACTTATTTCCATTGGGAGTATTTATTATAATAACTCTTTGATTTTTCTAATTAAACAGGTTTTGATTCGAATCAAATATGTTAGGTTTGAAATATAAAGCAAATTTTTTTAATATGCCACAATTATTGGCAAACAATGATGATATATCAAAAAGCTGAAATTTTCTACTGATCTAATACAGGTTCTTCAGAATTTTTTTAAAAAGGTCTAAATTATTTTGTCTTGTCCAGCACAGAGAAGTTTTAATATAATTGAACAATAAAGACACTAAATGATTAAATAAGAGCGCTTTATGAAAAATTTCAACACGAAATAAATATATGTTAGTTTTTAGAAGTTTAATTTTTTGTATTTTGGATGCTTCATTCCTATTTTCCTGAATGGATTGAAAAATATGATTGCAACCATGAGGAGATGTATTTAGATATGAAGACTCTCTGGTGTGTGGTAAGCTGTTTAGGGTGTCATACATAGAGGGGATGCGATAATGATAAAAAACATTTTAACAGAGACTTGCTCTTGGTGTTAAAAATATAGAATTCTTTTTAATGTTATTAGTGAATACTATTCTAAAATATTTTAATTGAAAAGAAGTTGGGTAAAATAATTTTAAATAGGTGAATGCATCTTTTGATTTAAGTGATGCCCTCCAAATTTACCGTATTCTTCTAATATTGAGAATTACAAATTCAAGTGTGTAGAGTATTTTGAAAATGGATAGAGAATCATTAAGAACCTATATCATTTGCATTACCTCTTATTAATGATTATTTAAATGATATATCTGGAAAATCCACACGGTTCCATTGATAAATCTTGAAGGTAGCTTCTTGTGCTTTATATAATAACAAAAAATTTAGTAGAGTTTGTGACAACAAATTATTTAGTGATACAACAGGTATTCAGATTTGGCAGTAATATTAATCAGTAATTATACCATTTTTTATTTTTTTCCACGTAATGGCATGTTCTAAGTTCTGCGATAATAATTGATAATTTTAAAAATCATGACCAAGGAATTTTAATAAAATTACCAGTCATTTTAGCTATTTAGTACAAAATAAATTAAGTATTTGAAATCAACCTGGATCAGTTAATCTGAGTATAGGAAGCCTGTTTTTCATGGGCTTAGGATGTTCGTAATTAAATTATATAGCTTTAAGCTTGAATACAGTAAACTACTAAATTTTAAAAAACGTTTTGAAGTAATCAATAAAATGTAGTGTATGTCATTTATATTAAAAATTCAAATAAAAAATAATTACAAAATCTTTTAAGTTTATTTTTACATTGATTTTTATCTAATCATTGAAAATTATTATTAATAAACAATTTTTGTTAAAAGGGTTTTTTAAAAAGCTTCTTTTTATAGCAACTGTCTTGCAGTGTTCGCAAATTCTGAACTCCTAGATAAAAATAGAAGTCTAAATTTTTTTCATAGTTCACTTATTCTATATTTCATTCCATAACACCTCTATGAAACAATTTATATAATAAAAAAGATAAAGGTATTTTGACATACGGTTTCGCTTTTAAGTCAGAAAATTACATGGTAGTATGTAATTAGGATTATATTCTCATGATTATGATAATTAATTCCATCATAAATTGAAAAAATAATTTTTTATAGAATTAATGATTTCACTAGTGGTTGTCATGAGGGAAACTTTATTCAATGGACTGACAAAGACTGGCCAAGATTGTTGAGATTTTCCCCAATACTCAGGTGGAAATATAAAGATGTTTGGAACTTTTTGATAAAACTTAACATACCTTACTGCTCTCTTTACAATCAAGGGTATTCATCAATTGGGACTAAAGCAAGTACGATCAAAAACAAGCACCTTTACGACAAAGAAAAAGATATTTATCTACCAGCATATAAATTAGAATTTGATAAATATGAACGGGATTCAAGACTTTAGCTTACTTATACGACATAGTTATAAAAATTTAGTCAGAACTGTAAAAACCTATCATCTATTATTCTAAAAGAGCTTGAATATAATAATATATATTATCACCATTTTCAGCAAAATCTTTGTCGCTGATTCGAGTACATTAAGCTCACAGTTGATCATCTGAGAAATTTAATTATGAAAAATCTTTAAAAACAGTTTCCTCGTCACTGTCGCTTGATTCATTGACATATTTTACAGCCGAGAGTCTCCTTAACATTACATGACACATATAGAGAAGGTTCCTATCACACACTCCTTTCTGACTCTTTAAATAATTGACCACACTTTCAAGCTTCAGTTTCATTTCCGAAACGCTTTGCTTCAGCCTGGATTCCCTTGATTTCTCTAGAAGGAATTGTTTATAATTCTAAAGAAAAAACTGTTTTCAATCTTGTACAAAAATGGACAAAGTTCCTGGAAAACGATAATTTCACATTCTGTGTACGAAACAAGCATTTGCTGCTTTTTTAATTGATAATTGGCCTAATAGTAGCTTAAACATTCGAAATCAAAATAAAACTTCTCCGCTAACGGACGAAAATAAAACTTTAAAAAGGTCTGTCTCAACCTGTTGTTGAAATTATTTAATTTACATAAGAATACTATTCCTTGAAGTTCAAATCTAATACTAAGAAAATATTTTGTTCCCGTAATCTTAATTAGCTGTAAAGTCATAATAAATTGGGGGTATTTAGAGTACATTGGAATATAAATGCTTAATCAATCCTTTGAATTCAGACTTGACATGCCCCACATAAAAACCAACAACGACTTTGTCCGTGTACATGTTCATAACTTAAAAATAATTATATTTAAAACCGTTATAGTGTACTGTAATTATCAACCACGTTTTTGTAATACTCGAAATCAATGTCTACTCGATCATTCGAGATTTCAGCTTTTAACGGAAAGGATTCATCAATGGTTGGTGAATCGGAGTTCTTAGTCCCAATCAACACACCAAAAACTGCAAAAATAAGTAGTTACGTGATTCTCATACCAATTGGAGACTGTAATCCCAAATCTACCAGTCTAGCTCTCGTAAACGCGTCGGAAACATTCAGAAAAACTACCGGACTAACGTTGAATAGCTTCTCTTTCATTCAAAATTTTAAAACAATAAAACGGAAAATCTCTTTCGACCGACCGCAAACGCCGAAATATTGCAACAGCCCGGGATTGATTGTTTCGATTTACTGTTCGATATTCAAGTTCAATCCTAACGGCTCGATAATATAATTCACTTTAAGTTAATTTTTACGATTATAGAAATTACTTTTCATGCTGTTTAAGGTGCTATTTCAATTGAAGTAATCATTATTTTTAAAATTTTTTATGCTAGGTAAGATGTCGCTGTCTACCCTCATTTCTGCTTCTTAAAATTATTTATTAAACGTAAACTTGGCCGCAAATAGAACTTCTGAATAATTAAATCTTAAGGGCTTGGCGTTTTTGTGAATTCCTGAACTGGTTGTGCTCTTCATTTCGATCAAAAGAATTAAAAATTACATATGAAAGAGGGAAAAGCTATATACGGTCAAATTACCCATTGTAGGTGGTATTAGAGTTGGAGGCTTACATAATTTTCAGGCGTGTCTGTTCGAGCATGTAGCTAAAATTTTTAAAGCAAAGAACTTACTTATGAATTTCTATAGAAAAGTTCCTACTAGTGTTTATCATATCATTCTCAGGCATTTTTACAATCCTGTACGATTAATATACTGAACCATATAATGGTCTACGAGTTCAATTGTATAAAAGTATATTCGCGCGCTTTTCTTTTGTTAAAGATCAAGATTGCGGTCATCCATCGTGGAGGAACGGACCTCCTAAGGACTTTGGAATTAGTCACAGGTGATTACTTTAGGAATTGCTCCTAATTTATATATTTGTCTATGAACAAAATCTTTTGTAATCTAACATCCTTAAAATCTTCTAATTCACAGTTAAATTTACCTAATTACACTCATTCATTTCTCAGAAAGAGTTTGTGAATCAATCACAGCTGGTAAATAATTTTAAATGGCAATATAAGCTACAATGTTTTGTTACTATTCTCTACCTTATCCGTTGTCATAGAGGTGGTGATGTAAACATAATCCGTGTAAAGTCAAAAGCCTTCCCAATTGTTTTATATGTTTAGGTTGTGCTTTAAATTTTAGATTGTAATATATTCATAATTACTATCTTATTACCGTTTCTTAGCCCCATGATGAGCTTAAAACGCTTTACATCTTTATAGCTAAGGTTCAAGAACCTAACATCATAAAACTGATGGCCAAGAGACATTAAAAATCACGTTGATCTTACATATTATGTTTGAAAGTGTTTTCAAATTGAATAGATTAACACATGCAGGCCGCGAGTGCCCTTAAACCACTCCAGAAAAATCAAAAAGCCTACTGAGGTGAGTAGCACTAAGCTACACAAAAAAATAATTTATCTCCTCCAAAAGTGTTTCATGCGTTGAAAAACACTGCCAAAGCTTTTCCCCATTCGTTATTCAGAGCCAAATGCAATCCAAACGCTTCTAATTTGTTATTAATACATTATTATTGTATTTGAGTAAGTTTATGTCCAGATATGTCTGAGAAAAATTATACAGGGTGCTAAATATAATATTTGAGTTTACATTAACTACACCTAATATCTGCGGATGCATAAAGAACATAATTAATTATTACTAATAAAGCATAGTTTTTAAAAACTTACCCTCTTTAATATCATTTTACTATATATATTGTCGTATCTACGACTAAACAGTCGTCGGGCGGGCGGAGAGGAACAGAACGCGTGACTT
>LDMZ01051226.1:0-11081 GCA_001455285.1 Sphaeromyxa zaharoni
TTTTTTATTCATGGATAAAAATATCTAGAGCACATGTTTACCATTGTTAAAACAATATTAATAATTCCTGCAATTTTATGTTCACAAAGCTTAGTGGAAGCTATAATAAAGTAGATTTCATTCTCAAATGTGTAATCTCAGTTACTTAAGCTAAATTGAAAAAGTTAACTTTAAAGAGAATAATATAGTTATCTTATATATCCAAGTTATGAAGTACAAATTTACAAATTAGATTCTTCTTAAATGTGTGAGATTTTTTGGAAACTTCAGTAGAAAGGTGATTAATTAGATAAATATATTTTTATTCTTACTGAATTCTAATGGTCACTACCTATATGGGCTAATTCCTACTTCTAAAGATCTCTTTCCTTTTTTCATTGCACTAAGTTGTTTATAAAACAAAGGTGATGACTATAAAATCGATCATTGGAAGGCATGGCGCAACCCTTAAACCGAAGATGTTTGTCCAGTTTAACCAAGCCGTAAATCCAGAACGTACACCGTATAACTCGATTCAAAACTTTTGAGCAGATTATTCGTTACGTCTGAGCCTACCAATATGTATATCTTCTTAGTCATTGAAAACTCAGTACCAGCAGCATCTTTGAAGGCATTTTTATATGATCATTGTTTTGGTAGCTGTTTATCAATCTTTCACTCCAGTGATTTTGTCTAAGTTGAACAAAGACCCTTTAAATATAGCCTCAGTAAATAAATCGTATAGGGTTCGAATTCTCTTATCTTAGCATGGTCTATTAATGCGATTGCAAGTGGAATTTTTGTTAATTTCTTTAATACAGACTCACAATCTGATCCCGTTTTTGTTTTACAATGTACAATACCATGGGATACGCTCAATTATCGACAAGAGCATATATCACAAAGATTTGTATAGCAAAATCTGGAGATTCCTTGACGGTTCAAACACAAGCCAATGAACCTACCTTTGGAGTATCCCGAGGATTTTACGGGTGTCAATCCTAAGGATGAATCTTGGATTATCGATCCCGGAATTTTACAAATATGACGGGTAGCATATTATTCTATTTAATAGGAAATTCAGAATGTTCATATAATGCAGTGATTTTTCAACATCAAATGGCTGGTTTTCCCTCTTTACACCCTGTAATTATTTTTTGCAAATTACAATATGCTGATAATTTCTGACTTGCCCCTTGGAGATCTCCAAAGTCGATACAAAAATGCTGGCATGAAGTAGCACTGTATCAACAATTTTTTGTTTAATTGAAGAAGTAATACGCTTTTATAAATCCTCTAGGTTTATGTGAAATGTATATTCAGTTGATGAGCCCGTATTAAATTTTTCATTTCGTGCGCTGAAGTAAAGATTGACATACTTTCATGCAAACAAATCCACAGAATTGATAAAACCAAGTTTGCACATTTCATGATTAATCCACTTTAATTTACCCCGTTAAAAAATATATCAATCACGAACATTTACAATTAATTCATCTCTTAGGGCACAAACATACGCATTTTAAATTGCTGTAATTTTTATATTGAGTTTTATATATTCACCCGTGTTTCTCACACCTGAAAGAATGCAGATTATACATTGATAGATTAATTATATTCTAAAACAGCTTTTAGGTATTTTCGAATGTATTAATTTCCAATCATGATAATTATTGTTTTCAATAAAAATTTTTAGTTAGCATTAAATATAAAGCCCGAAATTTTTAGGCATTCTTTGGATGCCATAATATATTTTTAAAAAATAATATGAACTCTTCATTTTTTAAAATATAATCTACTATAAAAATATCATGATTAATAATACTAACATACTTCAAAATAAATTATTTTTTCAAGTACTTATTATTTTATATTATAGAAATAAATGGATCTATATCAAAGGTTTGTTTGCTATCTATGACAAGGCATCAATACTACTGAAAAATTTTATCTTCGTAAATAATTTGAAATTGATTACAAAACAACTTTTTAAAATGTATATATAATAATCATTGTATCATGCAAAAATGCAAGATCTACGATACATAAAATATTATGTAATAATAATTTTTCTGTCTTAATTATTTTAAAACATTTTTATTTTTTTCCCATTTTTATTGCATAAATAATTTATAATGAGATGCAATGTTCACTGGCAGAAATGATACCAAGTGAAACGTAAACTGAAATGATGATGTTTAATCTATTAGTTAGTATTATATTTTAAATTGCTCGATACCAGATTCGCAATGCAATCGTTAGACTAGTGCATGATGGTTTGGTCATTTGTCCATGATTGATGTAACAACTTATTAAAATCAATAATAGTGTATGTATTGCTGATATTTTATGGTTCCACTTTAACAAAAATGGGAGACTCGTTCATAAAACTTCAATATTTAAAAATAAAATACTCTAAAAAGTTTTATAATACCAAAAAAAATTCAAACTTACTGATCTAAAGGAGTCAGATAAAAAAGACATAAATGTTTGTCATCCTTAGTGAATTTTATTTCTGTGTATATAAATTTCATTCCCAATGTTAATAAAGAAATTATGTTGTTATTTTTATATTGTCTGGCATTACACAGACATCAAGTTCATCTCTAGTATAAAAGTTATTACCACACATAAGTCTTCAAAACTCAATAAAATTCTGTTTTAGCACTTATGTATTTAACAGGATAAATCCTTTCATATGCAAAATATTGGAATTTTTTTCGAAATAAATACCGTAGCTTATTTGATGCACGTTTGTAATGAAAATCCAGTAAACGATAAATAATATTTTCTTATAATCAATGGAATAGTTTTATCAGCGGAAAAAATCGATTATATATATTTTATTCGTGTGAAATCTATATATTTTTAATAAAACCTTTCAATAAAGTTACTAAATATTAATATAAAAACACTTCTATCCATATAAACATATTATTTTAAAAATCAAATATTTTATACATGGAATTGGTTAAAGAGTTTTAAAATCCAAATTATATTAATCTTTTTTTTTGTTTTTTTAAATGTAAATCGTTCTTTTTATACTAAAAATATTGATAAAGTTAGAGGGTACATATATCTTAAATCACTTTGCTAAAATACTAAAACGTATGAAAGTATTTTAAAATAATTTTTTATTTTTTATGAAACAAGTGAAAAATCTAAATACATACACTTAAAAATCAAAATTAAGAACATTCAATTTCAACGAACAGTTTGTTAAAAAAATCTATATTCTTATTCCTTTGAAAAACATCTAGTAACAAAACTAACAAAAAATATGCAACAATTTCTCATAAAAAATAACTAAATCTTTGAAGGACACTAATATAATATTGAAGGTTATTTCTTTATTTGATATTTTTATACGCTTGATCATCTATTTTTTTTTCTTTATGCTTCCCAATAATCAGAAAGTAAATGTAAAAGCTACATTTTTAACCAAAAAGTATAGATGTTTTTTTATAAAATATGGAAAGCTCTATATGACCTTCAGAGGAAAAATTTTGGTTTATTATGACAATAATCGTTCCGAAATAAATACTGAAAACCATAAATTGAACAAATTTTTTGGAGTGAAAAAATTTCATTCAGTTTTTAATACTTATGAAATAGGTAAAAAACGATTAATGATTTTTTAAACATCACTGAAATAATACTTTAATTTTTTATATGGAAAAATTGATAATCTTAAGAATTGTTATAAAATCTAAAATCCTTCCTTAAAGTCTCAATTGAGTGGCTAGAATGAATTAGGAAGAATATTGGGATCAAAAACCATTTTGTTTGGTATATATGTGATGAAACAGTTGCAGAATTATTATAAAAGTTTTAAAATTATAATTATTATGATCAAATCAATTTTTTATAAATGCTCTTGATCTTGAATTTATATTGGTACAGATAGGTAAGGACCATTTGATATATGTTTCACCCCAATAATATCACCTCTCTGTTTTCGGTTTCTCTGAAATTGAAAATCATAACCTATTAATCATTTAAAAATATAGAAATCTTCAAAGTTTGAAATATTTATATTGATAATCCGCGCCTCAAATGTTGACATGTAAAAAATGGATGATTGCACTCTATAATCAACTTTTAACTCAATATCATAGTATAATTCTTAGCTTATGTCATTTACACACATACAAAATTTTCATTACAAATACTGAATTGTTTTTTTAATAAAATGCATTATATTAGCTTCAACTGTGTGATCAAGGAATTTATTGAAGTTATGTAATAAATTACAGAGCAACTAACTTCTGAAACCGTGCTTTATTATTGTAAGTACCTATAATGAATTAGATGATTGGTTAAATGAGCTATAACTTCAGATGTATAGCACTCTGCTCAACCTACTACAAGATATTTTTATAGATGTTTTGTTCAAGATCTATATATGACAATGGAGCTGTAATATATGTAGGTATTAAAAATGATAGTCTACAAAGTAACACGTTTTTAGTTTTTTATTTGTTTAACTCTAGTGGCCTCGTTTATATTGTCGAAGAGTTAGGTATTTTTCAAATTAAATTACATTAATTATCAGATTTTGACAACTTAATCTTGAGATTAATGTTTGTTTAAAGTGTTTGAAAGACCGATAAAAAGTACCAAAAATAACAACAATGACTGATTTCAAGTGAATCGGATAAGAAATAGATTAAGTATGAATGAATGTGATGAAAGACTGTAGATTAAAAAAAGAATATTAGACCATATACTAAAAAAAGGGTTTTTGAGGGAAATGTTGCTATTTTAGAAGTTTTTAAATTAATCTTTTGATTAAACCAAGGTTAATATAACTGATTATATTTGAAAAAAAGAAATTGATGGCTAAACATTATTTGGTAGAATGATTCTTTTAATGCATCTTTTATTATTTCTTTGGAAAGGAACATTCCTGTTTTCTAAAATTATGTTTCAGATTTGTATAGGTTTAATTTTAATTATGAGTTATATTTAGCATTTAACTTGAGCAACAGCATATGAGATCATTTTAAATATTTTAGTAAATCTTCTATATATTTTTTATTTAAGACAGAGAATACGATGAGATATATTTAGTGTATAAAATGTCTTGATGCATTACACTACTAAATGTTAATAAAATTTTTTAAATTAAGGAAGAATCACAAGAACAGACATTCTGTGCTTCTGTAACTGAATAATTTAAACTAAAAATTAATCATATACAAATCGTGTAGATACCGTTTTTTAGATTTCACAATAATAAGGTACTTAGGCTGCATATCTAGACAATTCAGTGCTGTACATAAAACTAGATTGAAAGTCAAAATCCATTGAGAAAGTGCAACTAGAATAATTATTCCCTAATTAAAATATAGCGTTGTTTTAAAAAAGTACCAATGGACGTTCTATTTTTTCGTCTGAATTAGACTTATAATAGCCGGATGTCATCTTGAATAGCCATACTAAATGAACGATGATTTTAAAGAAAACAGCGTGTTACAGGGTATCTGCATTATCAGAAGTCCAACCGAGAGTAAATTGAATACTATCTTTATATGAAAGTGTTTTTTCCATGAATTAAATTTTTTCGGATCAGCTTTTCCAATTTTTTTGGTAAAAATTGTATTAAGTAAGTTGTACCAACAAAAAAATATTCCACATAGAAAGTAGAGAGCATAATGAACACGCGGACTTTCTTGCTTCTATTTTTATTTCAGTTTAACAATAGACTAATTTTTGACAATAAAATCATATTATTAAATTTTGCTGCACATCAATTCTAACAAAGTGTATTTATTTAAAATGGAAATTATTTAATTAAACCTTAAGTGGGAAAAAATATAGCAAAATTGATTTAAAAATAATTATTACGATTCTTTGGAACCTATAGCAACTAATTTGTAGTTTAAAGGTTAAAATTAATAAATACACCCAAGAAAAGGAATATTTGATTTTGTCATAAAAATCAAAATGTATATAATCAGCAAAGAAACCAAAAATATGGAGTAACTTAATTTGAAGCCAATAATACACTAGGATTTTATTTGATTTTCTGGCGCCAAAAACTATTTATCAACTAAAAAGAAGCTGTAAATGGAATAAAAATAATAGATTTATGAACAAGGATAGTAGAGATGCATCCGGGTGCAATGATTTTCAAACGCGGGAAAAGTTGAAAATCTTAATACAACAAAAGATTTAATTAAAACGCTTATATTTATTAATATTTCAGGAGTAAACACAAGATTTTTACCTTAGTCCAATCAATAATTTTTTTTCAATATTATATCTAAATAGTTACCTAAAACAAAATTTTAGGTACGTATTTGTCTTAATATTCAGATTCGTCTTTCAGTAACCATATTCAAATTATAAATGTAGAAATAGATTTTTTATTAATAACTGTATAACACACCCACGTGAAAATCTACTAAATTACGAGCAACTATGAAATCTAACAAATATTTTTAAATGCCGAACTGTTGACTTTTATTATACTTATTTAGGAGCAATGTATAATTTTCGTTTTTAATATCCAAATCATATTTTAAATTATCTGTGATGTGTATAGTTTAAAGACAGATCTAATTGAATTTTAATGAAGAAATATATTTTATTGGAAATAAGCTAAATAGTACAATATTTGTATACCGAACGTGTTAATTTAATACAATTAACTTTGTTTAAATTTTTTAATGAAAAATCTCAGGCCTCAAATAGTTTAGTTATATCAAAATATCTCTCAAGACGTGAATATCTTATAACAGAAAAGCGATCTAGTGGTAACAAAGGACATAAAAGCGTCAATTTATATAATCATTTCTCTCATTCAGTCCAACAATTATTTATAACTCTATGCCACTAAAAATATATTTTTAACAAACTTTTATCAGTATTTGATAAAACATG
The DNA here is from genome assembly GCA_001455285.1 of Sphaeromyxa zaharoni. Lineage (NCBI taxonomy): Eukaryota > Metazoa > Cnidaria > Myxozoa > Bivalvulida > Sphaeromyxidae > Sphaeromyxa > Sphaeromyxa zaharoni. The sequence goes on from LDMZ01051226.1 coordinate 6,868, forward strand.
TAATAAAATCAATTTCACTGTGAAATTGATTTTAACTAAATATATATAAACATATTTCCTAAAATATTGATATGATTATATCTATTGTTGTGTTTCTAAATTAAAATAATTTAATGATAGCTAAAGTCTGAAATTTTTATTTTTTAATATGTATTTTTTTCAATAAATAGGATAGAGAAACAGATACGCAAAGATTGCATGAATTTGGGCCGTGAATTGATATCAGTCTCTCTGAGCCAGATAGACCATACGTAAAAACAGGTTATAAATGCGACATAGAGTCAAAAATTGTAAAATTAAGTGTTGAAAAAACCAAACATTTTAATTTCGGCCATTTGTTGTAAAGGAACCTGTTGATATTTGAGCGTTAAATGTTTGCTAACAAATTTAGATGTACGATAGTTCAGCTTTAACATTTATTATTGATAATGAAGTCTTCTACAAAGTTTAATATGTAATATATCTTTGTTAAAGACTTTTTTATAAAAGAATATATGTTTATAATTAGATTATGAAACTGGGAATATTAAAAAATTTATTGATACTTATTATTTGATATTAAAAAATAATAAAAATTTGACTTTTGGTCCAATCTAATCCAATAAAATTTATAGAAATATAATATCTCCAAATTTTTTATACTTACTGAAAAGAAAAATATCTTTGGGTAAAGAAGATATCCGATCACTCCAATAACAAACAGTAAATCGTTTAGCTTGGATTTAGGAATATATAATTGGATTTGTCTATGTCTTCCGTATATACTTACAAAAGCTTCAAAATTATAAAAAAATATCATATCACAACCACTATAAACTGAAAACATGTTTACAGATTGAAATATTGGGCCAGACCATTTATTCGATGCTATATTACTAAAAATTAATTAGGATAGGAAAGTATACATACCTGATCATAAATGTATGTGTAGGTGGCGATTCTGTAGATATATAGATGGCATACCTAATATTTTCATTCAATATATACGTAGGTATACCCCAGGCAAAAAGCTAATACTGAAAACAAAACTGAAAATATCCAGAATAATCCAGCATAATTTTTTATAAAACGTATAAACATAATTCCTTTTAAGAATATGCAATTTATTTTTGGAAGTGAATGGAAACATCGTACTTATATGTAGATATTATGTTCATCAACCTATTTTAAAATGCAATATAAATGGAAATAAGCTAATTTTAACTTCATGTAACTGTTCTTTGCAACGAATATCAATTTCGCCTCGCCTCTTTGAAGGCGTCGTTACTACCCAATGTTTCTATTAAATTAAGAGGAATCGGTTATTTAAAAAACTTAGTACAAACAGGATGTATTTAATTTAATCACAATTAAATTTTAAAGTGTTTATTTAAAATTTTGAAGTATTAAGTAAGTATAGGTTATTAGAAGTAGGGCATAATAACTGTTTCATGATTTTTAATTTAGTACATCACGTATCAAACTTATTTTTTGCTTTAGACGAAAAATAGAATTATATGTTACATTTGATGAAATAGCTTATAGTTAGAAACTGTTCCCTCTTTTAAAGTTGATTTTGAAGGATTAGAAAAAAAATTATTCCTGCCATTTTTATTCATGATACCATATTTTACTCTACAAAAGATTTGTAGACCACCTCTGCAATATAAGATAATGCCTCTATATTAATGAATCAATCGGAAACTAACATTGTCTGTCCTATATATTTTGGTAATTTGATTATGCTAGAGTTTTGATTTATTCTGCATAACAGTCATTTCCCCACCTCATATATTCGAAGTTTAAATAACTTTTAAACCAATTTAAGAATGCCATCAAATCTGGTCATATATTTCATTGAATTTTAACAATGCAGGAAATAATATGTAAATGTTAAAATATAAAAATTATAACAAACCATAAAGTAGTGAGTATTTTACTGTGCTAGCCCAAACTTAGCCCTTAATCAACCTTTGGAAATTTATTGTTTTATATTTAACTGTATTATAATTTTTTAAATTATTTTTTTCAATGTTACTCATTGGTTAATTGTTCATAGATCTTGTATAGGTACTAAAATTTAACGAGAATTGGAAAAGTAAAATTACACATTGAAATAGTTGTAGAAAAAAATTTATTCATTAGAATCACCTATTATTAGCCAAAGCGTTTAGCACATCCAGCAATAAAGTCAAACAAGTTATTAATGTTTATATATTTATATTACTTTAGCTTACAGTTTATCTATAGGTTTTTAAATTTTTAATTTGAACTACCAATACTCATTCCTAGCAAGGCTTGAGATACAAAGCAATAAGCATATAACCCTAGTTTTTTATAAAAATGAAGCTGCTTTTAGTCCAAATAACAATCTGTTAAATAGATTTATTAGTTTAAGTCACTTTTATCCGAACAATATAGGTTTTTCCAAAATACTATAAATAATATTTGAGAAGTATAACTACAATACAAGAAATTTTATGTTGTTTTATTAACGATCCTCATTGACAAAACTAATGTTACCCGATCGAAATATAATATTTTTAATTTAAAAAATATCATCATCTATTTAATTTTATCGTTTACAAAAAATATTTAGATTCAAACGGGGAAGTATAAGTTTTAAGAATAATAATTAAACTAAAATCCATTCTATTATTACTCAATTTTATATTTTAAACCAGGTATACATCCATCAGTTATAATTTTTAAAAATTTTGAATTTTTGATTCCTTAAATTAAAAATTTAGTGGGCTTTTATACATTCTCAGAAGATTTTGAAAATAAATGTTAGGCAGTAGATATTTATTCTGTAATTCTCATTATAAAGAGTGCAAAAAATATTTCAACAAGCTAATTTTCGAAATTACAGAAATAAAAATTGCTATAGATTCAATATAGTTACTAAAATCCTTAAGAATATAGGCTGATGAAATTAAATTCATCAGATTTATAAAAATCTCTCAAGACGCTATAGGATATCAATATTCCTTACAGCACTGCTAGTTAAAGTTTACCTGTTATTATACTTCGTCTAGGCAAGATGGTGGATTAAAAGCATTAGTAATAAAAATAAAAAGTGAAAATTTTCATTAATACTTTATGTTAATTAAAACGGTCATGAAAAAAATTTATTTTATTAAAAGATCAATCGTGGTAGAAGATTCTGCTGAGATAACCACATTACACTTGTAAGCTATTGGGATGATGTCAAGGAATTTGATCCAATTGTTTTTTTTAAGAACCTATGTAAACTTTATGTATCTTATTTATTTTTTTAGGTAAATGAAACTAACATATTACTCTATTTAAAAAAAATTTCTAAAGGCACTTTAAATTTCTCTCTGGCATCTTTAGTGAACCAGATAGTTTCGTTTCAGTATATCCTGCATATCTTAAAATGGATTAACATTTTGTAGAGTAAAAATATTTTTAAATTAAATAATTTTCAAGTTTAAGGATACATAATAAATAATTGAATGGCTAAATTTTTTAAATTAAATCTATGTCCATCTACTATTTTTAAATATAATACATCGGATTGTTGAGGTGTAAAATATCTTTTAAGTATCAATCATAAATATTTTAAATTTATTGTATTTTATATTATAACGTATTGCATACTACGATATAAATTAACTACTATATAGAATTTAATCTAAGAACTTGAAAAATATTTTGAGTCACAAGCGCTTATGGGTTTAGACAAATTTTTAAAAATTTATAAGAGATTATACTTATGAAAATAATTAGTAATAATTTAGATTTAAACCAAGATTATTCAAAAGAATTGGGATGTTTTTTTAGTTTGCATTGAAAAGGATAATCGAACAACCTTTTAAAGAAAGAAATGAAAAATTTAATTAAATACTTTATCGGATATTTTGGGTTTAAATTTTCAATTATGACTCCGTATTAATATAACATAAACTTCTTGGTATATCTTGAATAAATTCACTTCATATACCTAATAATTAATTTATTTAGTGATTCTACTGTTTACATGCAACATACTATAGCAACAGTGTTGAATTTAAGCCCAAAAACATCTAATCCTGATATTAAATGCCTGTAAATTTTTTCAATCTTTTTTTCTTTAAATAATCTAGATAATACACTTTTTTGCAACTTTTCTTAGGATTGGATATGGGTATTTTAAACAATGGTAACTTTGTCCTTCCTAACTGCTATTCTTTCCATAATGGGTGTCGATTATATATATATATATATATATA
>LDMZ01051263.1:0-10299 GCA_001455285.1 Sphaeromyxa zaharoni
CTAAGGATGTTCCACCAAAGAAGAATTTAAGCAAGGATACTATTTCAAAATGTGTAAATTACATGAAACCGGTTAAAGCAAATCTTAAAAATATTGAAAAAATAGCATGTTAAATTTGTAATTGCTTGTTATATCATTTTTTAGCAAAGAAAGACATCAAAGTATATGTAAAAGATATTAAAATGATTGGAAAGCATATCGGGAAGCTTAAATCAAAATCTAACAACATAAATTCTGATATTCTCTGGAATTTTGTTTCTAGCTTTACAGATGTTTCGCCATCGATACTTATAGATGCATATAAAAGTTAAAATTTTTAGCTTTTGTATATGAACCTTATTATTAATTTGTAAAGTAAATATAAAATGTTTTTTTCAATAAGCATTTAATCAGTCCCACGGCTTTTTATTTTTTATTTATTAGGATTAAATATCAAATTTTTCTTTAATACCTTTATAATAATGTGATTTATATCACTGTGCAACTGAACCTGGGTATAAATAGAGAAGACTTGATCATGTACATTGCTTTCTATGGTTCATATAATAACGGTTATAATTTTAGAAAAAATATGGACTAGGGATACACTGACATGCAGGAGCAGACTTTTTTATTTTAATTTAATTTTTCCAATTATTTAAACACTCCAGTACATTAGAGGTAATCAGCTTGGAACCTCAATTTGTTACAGTAACTTTTAAAATGTCTGGTCAATTCTATCAGTATGTAAAAATTGAATCCTACTTCAGACTTGTTATTGCACTTTCAGTTTCCGTTTCAAGTTTTTATTTTTAAATGAAACGGGTAAATTTTTCAAAGATAAAATTTAGCATTGACAGATCATGCTAAAATAACGTTTAAATGATTTTTAATAATTTTTCTTTTCATAAGGTAATTAGATGTATATGAATGAAATCGTGAAATCTGACAATATTTAAGGTTGATAGTACAAATATACCTGAAGTTGATATTAGTATTTAGTGTTAAAGACCTTCCCTATATTTTATCATTCTTACAGAGAATGATATCTCATATTTTTTATGCACACCCTTTGCCTATAACTTTTAATCTGACATCATAAAACATAATAATGTCAAGTTTTAACTAATTATGCTGATTTTGGAAACTTTTATTTGTTGTAACAGTTCGATATGTCAGTATGAAAAACCGATTATATATACCTCTTTGCGCTTTCTTTCTACTTTTATACTGAAATATTATCTTTTATTTAAAAGAAATGTCTTAATTTTGTTAATTTTTTTTCAATTACGTTGAAAATGAGGGAACCATATTTTAGTTGATCTTTTATTTTGACGTAATGTGTTGTATTTTCTGACTAATAATGGGAAATCGATATTATTTAATGATATCAAGGTTTATTGTGTATGAATTTCACTTTGCAAACCGGTGGCGATTGAGTTGTGTTTTAAAAAAATGTTAAAATAATTTTTATTATTAAAAGAACAAATTAGCTACAAAAGTCAGTAACGGTAGGTCTCATAAATTAATAATGATTATGACTTTCCATAATAAATTATGAATCAGGAGGAAAAGTCAACCAAAGATTTTTATACAATTAAAAAGCGAATTATTATTTTAGTAAAAAGTTAAATATGTAATCAGTATTAGTCTTAAACCAAAATTTACGAAGCTTAATAACTCTATTCGTCTGTTATAATTATTGTACAAATACTATTAAATCTACGAGGTAAGTGTATAAGGCTCTTACATTTTGGTAAGGTTTAAATTATTTTACAGAACTTAAAGAAAAAACAGTTTCGGGTTATAATGTTTCTATTCAAGTAAAAAAATATGATTTAAAGAAACATGAGTAAAAGATTAAACTTTTCCTGTTATTAAATATCCCTTGTACAAAACACAAAGACGGTACTTAAGTACACGAAATTTTCATGTTCATTATATTTTAACGATTCCCGAAAATGACTAAGAGAATGAAATACTGCAGGTGATAAAGAATATCCTATAGTATGCTTTGATAGTTATTATTAACCCCAATTGGCAGTAAAGTTTATCAACAATTGTTGTGGGTATATTTTTTATGAACTTCTTTGTTGATACGGCCATACAGTTAATATTTTCTGTTATATGATAAATCATACGCTTGAATCAGCTGTTATCAAAGCCGTTGATGAGAGTTTCGACGTTCTATCACATTTGTTGAAAATTTGGGTAAATTTCAAAATCTATGGCTGAAAAAGGATAATTTAAATCTAGTTTTCAAGGTTACAGTTGAGAATAATTCAATAAACCGCTTTATGCTGATTTAAACTTAACCACAAAAAGGTAAATTCTAGGAAGAAGGTATACAAATTAACTTTATGTAAAATGCAATTCGTTATTTACATGTTTCGTAGGGCGACACAAAACACCGAAATAACACTAACTGAATAAGGCATATAAGAATTCATATCACATGTTTTTTAAAAATATTATCTATGTACATCTCTATACATTCTTATTGCAAATTAAAGGCTAAAATAGTTAACTGATATGCGCATTTACAAAAAGATATAAATCATTATTTAAAACTAGTATTAAGCCTTGTAGTCAATATTACTTATCTCTAACACAGAAACCACATGTCCTCCATTTTTATATAGAGAGTTCATATACATAAAGGTGTGTCAATATTTTGAGTGTAAAATAAGGTATTTGATATGTAAATTTCATCACATTAATGATAGATTTTTAAAAAAAATTAATCTTATTAATATATCTTTTCGGCTTGGCAAAAAATCATTTCAAGATTTAAAATTCTTAATTGATAGTCATGATAAATTCGTAACATCACCAAAAAAATTTTTGATCAACACTTCGTCCATCTTATTATATAATTGGATTTTAGAGGGTAACATTTACATCACATCAAAACTTTGATAGTTCCACTTCTTACTTGTTTTAATTATTAACTTTAATGATCTAAATGAAATAAATTCTTTGTGAAATAGTCAGATGCAAATAGATTTAGTTATCATATCTTTTATTTCCGAGTTAAATTTATTTTATTCATTGCAAAAATGAGGATTTTTCCAACGGTAAATTGAATAGAAAATATAATTAATCAATTTTTTTAAAGAATATGGCAAATTTGTGAATTTTTTTCTATTTAATTGCAGAAATTAGGACGCTATACCCCGCTCAGTACTATGAAAGTGTAAGTAAAAGGTTCATGTTTTGAAATCATAGTTTATGCTCCCTGATATAAATTGAAGCTATAACTAAATTTTAGTTAAAGAACTTAATTGATCTTGTTTAAATATATAATTAGGGATATATTTTGCTTGATTGAGTATATTTTTCATTTTTTTAAGCATAGTAGACACTTATTATGATAATTGTTTTAACCTCTGATTTATTACACTTATATAACTGAAAAATATTATTTATTTTTTTATTGAAATGAAATTCCGATTAATTAAATTTCTAGCGCCATTCCTCCAGCTTTTGCTAAATACCAAACTTTTAGAGACATTTTCCATCCAAGTTAAGACTTTTTTATCAAACATCTATTCAATAATGAATTTTTGGTAAACAACTGTCAAAATGTTAACTAGGATAAGTTAATGTTTTTATTTGTACTTCTTAAAAAAATGTTTAGAAAGTCATTTTGTTTTGATTAAAGATAGATGTTTATGAAACATTAGTAATATCAGAGTAGGCATAGTAAATATTTCTAAAAAAATATATGGATAAAGAAATTATGGCAAATATTAAATAGAATATCTTTGAACTGAAGTAGATTATATTGAAAGCTACTTGAAGGAAATTTCAATACCAATAATTAAAAGGTTATTTTTTTAAAATAAAGATTTCGTTGAATTTATGGAAGTTATTCTATTTTTTAAGGGAATTATAAGGGTGTAAATTTTTTCATAGAGGTAATAAATAAACAATAGTAGACCTAAAAAGGACTTTTTTTAAACTATATTTAATATTTTTGTATCCTCCGACAACATCCGTTGGAAAACGGAAAAATGATATTCTAAAAACGTGGAAGTAGCTATCTTATTTATATTATTTAATTATATTTATGATTATTTCTAATGGCACAATCAAGTACACTCCACCAGATTGAAGGAACTCCGGCCTCAACTACTTTCTCAGGAACCGCCAGATTCCCCTGATTAACCCTAGAATATATATTTCAGTTTTTAAGAAATGTTGTACAGTTCATTGTACAATTTTGCAATTTGTAGCATTTCTTTAAATATTGGCCTAACCAAATATTTTAAATAATGACTGATTTTAAGCAAAAAATTTTTATAGTGAGTTTGAATAATTTTAAATACGCTAAACCCTTATAAAATTATTATCGGGATATAAATTTTTCGGTATCTTTCTAAATAATAATGAAGAATATAAATCCATCTTAATTACAGATATAAAACAAATTTTTAAAGCAAGTACTTTAACAGAAACTAGAGAAAATACAAGTTAATTTTTTGCAACTTCCCAGTGTAATGATAAAAAAATTATTTTTTTATGATTACTACCGATAAATAAATGGCCACTAATTATATTCAAGCGGCTATGTTTGTTCTGTTATTCTTCATTATTTCTATCTAGATCTGAAAATACTCGAATCTTCTTAACGGTTATTTTCATCTCTGATACTTCCCTTGATCCAAGTTGTGCATGTGTTCTCCTATTAATCATTTAAACCTGGAACACATTATTTTTAATTTTTTTTTAAATTTTTGCCAACAAATACTATGGTATAGTTATATGGCAAGTAACTGCTAATCATAACTCTTGGGGGTGTCCATTAAATTAGTGATTATATATTTTTATATCCATTTGACCGAATATTGAAGCACTGTTAGACCCCAATTTTAATACGTTGGTTTAAGGAATAAACCATAGAAAATAATTGAAGAGATTGAATAAAGGTTCATATAACTAGAAACTAAGTTGAAACTTCTCCATAACATCCTATATATTTCATATATGCTATAAGGCAGCTTCATTCACGTTGCTAATATTTTTTTAAAAGAAGGAAATAGACTTAAAATGGAGAATGGTAGTGATCTGTGATCAAAGTTTATTAATTTCGAAAATATTATACCAAATATGGTTGAACCCATCAAGTGTATCCGCATTACTGATATTAATTTTTATATTGATATGTATGAAGATCTATCTCGTGACTTCTCTTTATAAATTTTTTTTACATATTTCATTATCTTTGAATATATTTTTTCGATCTAATAACTACACCAACTAATATTAAATATTTTATTCGATGTAACTATAGTATCAAACTTTGACTCTTTAATTGGTTTTAGTGTTTTAAAAAAGTAGTCCAATTTATTAAAATATATGCTACATAAATGGTTTAAAACGACTAAGGGTTCATTGGTTTTTGAGACTTCAAGTTACCACGTTAGAATTTGAAAATATAGTCATTTGTATTTAAATTATTTACTACTTATGTAATACTTTTCATGAAATATCATTAATAGCAATAAGCTAAAGGATTAGGGTCTGAGATTCGGATAATTAGTTTCATGGTCGTAAATAAAATAAAATCATATAGTCAACATATGAAATGTTGGGGTTGCCCTTAATGTCATAGTTAAAATTATTTTATTAACTTTGAAGACAGAACCTTTTGACTACTCTGATAGAAATCTTTTATTCTATATTTCTTTGCAAGTATTGTTTTAAATCTTCATTTAACTGATCAGCATCCCTATATGTTGATGCTAAAAAACCTAAAAATCGCAAACAAACACAGTAATGTTAATTCTTATTTTTTCACTTTCTTCAATTTTCAAACACCTTCATGAAGTGAAACTCCAACAGTAATAAATATTCAGGCAAAGCAGAATAACTGTGTCACACATACAATAAGCACTATATAATACAACTAAGTCCTATTGAGAAATCTAAGGCTAATAAATTTCCCATTTTTGAAGTGAATCATCACTATTACAGGCTTTGACTAACAACTTTTTCGAGGATATACCAGAAACAGCCATACATAAGCCCCTTAGCGGGTGCTTGATCATATTCTAGTTTAAAATAAACACATTTGTTTATTTAATACTGCATTAATTTCCCACTTCTGATTACCACCTTGCCAGTGACAAGTGTAGAAGTTTGGACTTCCTCCTTCTTCATTACTGGATAGATCAACACATGATTCATCCATTGCTATTTCCCCGGTGTCATATATTTCGAATGCCTTGTAAACAATAACCTCAGTAATAAAAAGTCAACCTGATTTCCCCCATCGGAATGACATGGATACAATCCAATTGGATCATTTGCCTTTGGAGAGCCTTTTAGTGAATCTATACATAAACTAGTTGAGGGATTTTTTATCTAAAAAGCATTAGCATTTACCTATAAGTTGAATACAGCATGGCTAGGTGGTGGGATTTTTACGTACTTACCAGCAACATTGTCCATATACCATTTGAAGGAGAGGCATTTAAGGTTTTCTCTTAGTTTTATACGTTTTGAGATATTGCCATAGTCGATTTTTTCTTTCTTAATCCTTGTTTTATCGTAAAATAAAGATTTAAATTCATCCAGCCACACCTCCGCAACTCTGATTTTATTTACAGTTACTGAATTGGGAGGCAAGCTGTGTGGGGTATTGCTTCGGAACACATGGGCAACTATTGAACAAGGGTCTATGTAGATACCCTCAGCACAGGTCCATAACTACAAAGAATTATTCTATCTCTAAAAATAAAATTAATTTTTAAGCGTCATAAAGCTCAATTCAAATTCTCTTCACAAAAAATGCAATTAATTAATCTCATTTGACTTATGATATCGAAGGTGAAATTAATAATATTACATATATATATGAGCTGAAAAATTTAACTTTGATATAAGTTAAAGTAAAACCTTTTTGATGATATCTATTTAAAATCAGTATATAAAAGTGAAGCATTATAACCTTAATTTATTTAAATAAAATATAATGAATACAATGATGAAAATTTAATCCAAAAGAAAAAGAAATTTATGTGGATCAACAAAACCTGAATGGAAGAATTAATAACCCTTAAAACACGGAAGATTCCAAACTTATAAAAAAATTGCTGATAAATGTTTTTAAGCAATAAAACAAAATTAATACATTAACCTATACGAATACTGAGAATGGGTATAAGATATACCCTTCATCATACATTTGAATCTAACTACCGGTTTACATTCTTAAAATTAGAAGCCTAAACTAAATATCTTATTTTATTAACAGAAGAAAAGAAGAACGTTAGTTGGAAAAAAAATAATAAAGGAGGGTGATTAATCTTAATTAAGGGTTATGATTTTTTTAATTATTAGCAGAGAGAGCTTTACAGATTTAAATGAATGGTGATTAAAAAAGTGTTCACAAAAAATTATTTTCTTTATATATATATATCAAGTAAGAATGGTGTTCCATATAACATATCATTGACTTTTTTCTGCTAAGTTTGATACTCATTCTCGATAAATTAATTATTAGCTGCATCCATTTTTGAGAAAAACAAGACTCAAAATATAAAAATCATCTCCGTACTGTTGTTTGTTGTCACTAATATGATTTGTTGTAGTGAAATTTTTCAAAATGAACCTGAGGTAATGGCTCAAAAGCGTGCATTTAACTCATAAAATATTACTTAGTAGGACTGCTAGATACCACATTCTTTTGAGGCAAGTATTACAATTTCAAAGCAAATTTTATATTGAGAAACAAAAAGATTATCTGAATTCTTCAAAAAATATCTTTTACTAAAGTATCTGTGATAAAGTAACTTTAATGGTGTGTAATCATAGTGTCAAGATTTAGTTTTCTGTTTTAGCGTTTCTTGATAATAACACATCGATAAAGCATCTATATATTAAAATAAAAATATTTGAGTATTGAAACAAAATATTAATCAAATATTTTATGCGGTTTGCATAATTAGTTATATTATCTGCTTTTTTTATATTTAAATATCCTTAAAATGGATTAAAATGTAGATCAAAAATACTTCAATGAACCATAAAAAAGAATATAAATATATTCTGATGTAAGAGATAATAATTTTTAAAAAAAATTAAATCTTTCTAAAATTGAAACAGCTCTAGTTTTAATGGGGCAATAATTAATCTGAAAACTATAAAACGAAAATTTCCAATTTACCCTCTAACGATCTTTTGAATTTAGTCCTTTATTTTGTCCAATTTTATCATATTTCATTTTTAAATCGTAATGTGATAATCCCCAAATAAAGGCTAAATTTCTATAACACCTCAATTTTCTTTCAAGTAACGTGGGGACTCATCAAATCTGCTTTATTTTTAATTAAATAATTTAATGTTATCTCAAATAAAAATTTGGTAACTATAGTTAGGAAACAAATATGGCTTCGATTTGAGAAAAATAATAACAAAAAGATGATTAAATTGTTATATTTTACAGACTTGTCAACAAGTGAAGTTATTTTTGAATATGACCGCATTTACGTTTTTATAGTTCACTTTTCAAAGCATAAAATATTGTAATCAACAAAATAGACTAAAATCAGCAAGATTTAAAACCCGGCCTTCTCAAATGTGATAACTAGGCTTACCCTAAAGGACATCTCAAGGTTTTCACCACCCCAATAACCCATTCCATCGTCATAGGATCCTATTTCAAAAAAGAACCGACGTCCAATCGCAAGCAAGCCACCAGCCATGGTAGGGGATCTATAAACTAAAGACAAATCACACTGCTCATACCTAATTAATTCAGTCGGACGCACCTCGTCCTTAGTACTGGTCCAATCAAAATCGAGGTTCCAATGAAAGTAACCAATATTAGAAGTAATGATCTTCCCCGAGCTAATGGAAAAATCATTTTGGGAGATCACATCAATTATTGGGGTCACAGAGCTCCTTGGATTTTTATTAATACTGTCCAGTAGCGGTTCCAACCATCCATCAAAACATTCACAATGAGAATCAAGAAAGACCAGAACGTCACCAGTAGCCACTTCCGCCCCTCTCAATCTTGCAACGGTCAGCCCAATACGAACCATGGATCGAACAATAATTACATTTTTGAACTTTGAAATATATTCATCAAGATCCTTTTTCAAGAAAGGGAAGGTTGAATAGTCACTATTGTCGTCGACCAAAATAACTTCTTTCAGGAGATATCTTGGAGAACGAGATATAGCAGTGTTGAGGGTTCTCATGAGGGTTGACCATGCTTCGTTGTGGTAGATAATGATTAAACTGGCTGTTGGCAGATTTTGTGGATACTTTCGTTCAAGACATTCCGGAGGTCGTTTCTCAGGTAGTGATCTTATAAGTGAAATTTTAGAACTTGACAACTCGTTGAATTTATGTAGATCAAATCTGGATTTTTCCAATACCTCTTCATCAGGGCCGTTTTTAACAGCGGCTCCACCCATTCCAGGTGAATATGGATCAGGAATTGGTTCGAACGATATGTAATATTTTTTGAAATACTCTATCGTAACAAATTGTTTATCTCCTACTGATTTAATTCTTTTTGAATAGGAAAAGGCAGAAGAACCAGAGTGGAAATTAGAAATATTGTAGAGGTAAATTGTAATGATAACCCAGATCACGATTAACGGAAAAAGGCATCTTCTAAAAAAGCGGAGTCTCATTAATGATTAACTGGGTGGTAATAACCTTACATAGAACTAAACGACGCCATGTAACTTCATAACACCGACTTTATACGATTTGAAAAATCTTTTCGTTGCGACATAATCGTTGTCACGATGCTATTCATGACCTTACTTAAATGATTTGGTAGTTTCTATAATCATTTAGAGTATTAAGGCTATTATTAGTCACTAGGGTGTAATCTACTAATTATATGGATTATCGTTAAGTAGTTCTAACCATTATTTTAAGTGATGTGTTCTCTCGGCTTTTTATCAATCAGTAACCTGCCATGTCGTTTTTCCAATTCATCTGTTTGTTTTCGGTTCTGTTATAAATAATTTTAAACCAGGTATTAATTAGTGATATGTATGGTAATTATTTTTTAATGGGCTTCCTAACAACTTTTTCAATCGCTTAATTAGTATTTTACCTTTAATATTTTAAACTATTCATTCCAAAAATTTCCTTTTACTAACCGAAATCCGCGTTTTAATGAATTTCATCAATAAGTAAAGGATGTGCCAAAAATTTTTATCAACCAGTTAATTAATATTTAATTATTCATTGCATTCTAAACAAAATAAAGAAAATAAATTGTGGGGTTAAAGTGTATTATACCTCACTTTTGCCGCAATACCTCGGCTATAATCGGGAGTACTCGGG
>LDMZ01051305.1:0-20298 GCA_001455285.1 Sphaeromyxa zaharoni
TACTTCAATTTCTAGAGTAGTCGGAAAGGTCTTACCAGCTAAAATTATATAAAATAAAAGCATTCAGACATAAATATTGAAGACAATATATTGTGATAAATAATGACGGAACAGCAATATTAGACCAACCACTGAAAAATTCACTGCAAAAAATAGCGTGACAAGCAAAGTGAATAGGTTCGGAAAGGAAATTTTCGAACCAGTTCAATAAAGCAAAATAAACATCGGCATAGAAATCTCCACAATATGGAAGTGTGGATGAAAAGAACAACCTGTATTAAACACAGGAGGAGGACCACGTAACGAGGATCCTAAGTATTTTATATACAAAAGCGAACATTTCCGAATCTATTTGCAATGGCCGAGGATATGTTTGAAGAGTCTCTTGTTCCTGAACCTTACAGGGAACTTGTTAAAGCGATTGCATATACCTTTCATGGTCCGTTACAGATAGCAATCGTTAGTTTGCTTATGAACTACAGTTGCATCGATGATGATTCAATTTCTCAGTTGCTTCAGATCGACAAACGCTTCCTTCGAACTGGAATTGTTCCTTTAAAAGCAGATAAAATAGTGAACCAAACAGTTATTAAAAATAAAAATTTAACCGGTGGAATGAATATTGCTATGACATTTTATTACATGAATTATTACGCCTTGTTAAATGCATGTAGGTATAAAATTCTTGAGATACGTAAAAAACTCGTATCTGGTGAGTCCCAAACAATCAACCGGGCGTCATTTTCGTGTCAAAGATGTTTAAAGAAGTTCTGTGACCTTGAAATTGGAAAGTTAATGAACAGTGAGGGAGGTCTCACTTGCTACCATTGTGGTGGTGTGGTTGTTGAAAACGAACAAGATCGCAAAGTTTCTCACGGAAAGTCTGTTTTGGCTAAGTTTAATGAGCAGTTCGATGGATTCTTTCAATTGATAGATTCCTGTCTCGAGACCGAGCTTCCCTCCGAATTGGTAGAACCTGTTCCTAGTGAATCTCAAATTAGAGTTGCGTTTGAAGCTCGAAAAGCTTCACAGAATAAAGACTCAAAGGCTATTCGAAAGTATCTTATATCCCAGAATATATGTGAGGATAAACCAGCCATAGGCGGTGAGATGAACAACTTTATCGAGGTTGAGGTGGAGGAAGCCTCAGAAAAGAAGGTCATACAGCAAAAAAATTTGCCCCATTGGATGTATGATATTGATAAAGATGCTGAGAAGGCATTACCTGATACTGTCAAAATCGACAGAGACCTAGGGCACGAGGAGTCAATGATGGATACTCTTAGAATTTATGAAAATAATGGTTGCTTAAAATCAAATAAGGCTCAGTCACCTACTTCTCTTGAAGGCGAGGATGATTTTCAAGTTGTTAGCGAATCTTCATCCAAAGATCCTGATGATGAGTTTGAAGAGGTCGATGAATACGAAACCTCCGAATTAATCAAGTAACCAAACTGACGGATTTAGAACCATAAAAACCAAAAATATTGTAAATAAATTTATATTAACAAGACTAGATTACATTAGCTAATTATCTTAAATATTTGTTCTTGCTTCTACTTCTTTTTGGCCTTTGGTCATTTTGATTTTGCTGATTATTCTTCCTTCTAGACCTGCGACGAATATAAGAATCTGGAAAGCCACTGTAATTTAAATCACTTTGGTTCATATCCTCAAAATCATCCGTAGAATCTGAACAAATGGTCGTGTATTTATGTCTTTTGGGATTCCTGTGTAGTTTTAATTATATAAATTATAAAGAATTTTAAGTTAAAATTAGCGTGTAGATAAATCTCTATACATACCTTCTAACCCGAAAATCCCTTTTTGCATCTTTTAATCTTTGATTCAGTGGATTTGTCACTATTTTTAGGCTTCTATTTATATTTTCAGTTTCTGGATGGTTGTCTTGATCTGATTCTTCTGATATTACGATCTTACGTTTACGCACGGTTCTTTGATTCTGAATGCGAACACCAGAGTCGCAACTTCTAAAAGACCTTTTCCTAGATCTTAAGTTCATCCTGGTATTCGATATATCATAATTAGTGTGTGAATCGTCATAATTTGTCTGGTTTTCCTTATCATTAGAGCCTCCACAGGAGGTATGGTCTATTGTGCTAGAATTGCTAGAGGAAAATATTGTACATAGATATTTTTTTATTTCTCGCTGAATGTGCCGTGTCACCCTAACCCCTGTAAATGAAGTAGATTCGTTCCAAAGAGGTATCTTTTTCTCGATTTGTTGATTGAAATAACTGTTTAATCTTAATGTCATAACATAGATCCTTGATCTTCGATTAGTATTATACTGTCTTGAATTTGAAAATATTAATCGAACGTCTTTTATAAAGTCATCTGGATTTATGTAATGGCCCTCTTGTAACCTTTCTTTAATAGTATTACAATCAATAGGGTTTTTCACAACTGAGGTATAGTCTGGGAATTCAGAACAATCGACTGGATACAGAAATGGTTCACAATCGTCAAGGTGCATCATATTACAAATGATTTCGTGTGCGTCTATTATCCATCCATATTTCTCAGGAATTTTTCTAAATGCGGCAGTTCTACGACTACGTGTGTTACAATTTTTAATGCTTCTAGTATAATAGGTTTTTTTCTGTTCAATGTTACTTTCATAGCTTTCAATTTTAAAAAAATCCTCAATATGATGGGACTGATCATTTACTGCCGAAATCAGGACTTGAATACAATACGACAAATTATCTTTTAGCTCTTTATCAGTGGCGGAACTTTTTATATAAGTAATCAGTTGACGCAAATCCCAAACAAGTGACTTCTTTCTTCTGTAAAAGAAATTTGTAATTCTTCTACGAATTCTAGAAAAACTGGGTAGATAAGATATAACCAATGGGTTTTTAATGTAAGAACACTCAAAAACATTAGAAAAAGATTTGTAATATTCAGATGCATATAGATCATCAAAACAGGAAATTATCCTATCCCTAGCATTTTTTGGATCTTCATCAGGCCAGTCATTTTCAGTTGGTTTATAGGTTCGAGAATCAACTGAAAAATTACTTCTATAATTTTCGTCCAGTACGAACATTTCCCAAGGACTAATCTTATCACATTCACCAGTGTCCCATGTTATTGAAAACCTTTTATAAAGACTTTCGGGATATTGAGATTCAAAAGCCTCAATCCCCATAATGGTACCGTACCACCATTCATTGTCCATGTATGACATAAACCGATCGTTGATTTTCCATTCGATTAAAAGTGAATCGTCAACTATATGCTTCAAAACCAGAAAATCATCAACATTTGGAATATCTGTATATTGTATCGAAAAGTTTATATCAGTAATATATGATCCTGACTCGTCAAACTTTCGAAGTCCTACAGAGCACACGGTGGGATTTCCAGATGCAAATGTAACAGTGACAACTCTACATATTTCCTGATAACCAACGTTTATTTTATTATAACAAATTTTGTTAATTCTTAAAGGATGGACAGAGTGTGTAACAACAAAATCACAATATAACTTATGAGCTTGCAGGAAGTAATAAACCACATCTCCCACTTGGGGAAAATAGGGGAAATATGTTGAGTTCTCCATATGTATCCATGATTTCGTTATTTCATCTGATATAAAGATACGATCCTGTAACTCATTTTTTTCACTAAAAATTTCTTCATCGCTACTTCCTTCGACATCTGACTCAGGAGCATTATGCCCCCGGATGTTATAGTGTCTTCTGTATGTGCTAAAGTCAGTACTGTACTCGAAAGAGCTGTCACTTCCTTCTGATGAAATTTCCGAAATGTCGTCATTAACATATTCAGACGATAAATCGGATGAACGAAGGGAATCATTATTATGAGAAGTATTAAATATTTCACTCGGAATATCGTCATTGACGTCAATAGAAAAATGAGTGGGCACGACTTCAACACTAGGGGCTTGTCTACGCGAATGTAATGCAATCACTGAGGATTGAAGTGCCGTCAGTCTTAACCTTCTCTCATCTGCCTCTAGAACATCTGGATCACAAAGAGATCTAACTTTATTATGATATTCAATTTCTTCGATAGTTTGTGTATTCTGGTCTTCTATAATTTTTGCAACCTGTTCACGATTAATAGGAATACATATCTTTCTGTTAAACCAATTTTTATAGTCTGAAGATGAAAAATTTGCACTAAACAGTACGTTTCCAACTCTTGTCATTCCTTCCATATCTCCTGAATTTCTCAATCGTGTATCTCTAATTCCATCTATAACTGTAGAGTTATTAATATCACTTCCGTAATTAGTATTTAAGGCAGTAGAAAATTTTTTGTTTTCATTTATGTATGCTTTTAACCCAATAACAGCTCTTTGATAACACAATGGATATGGATCGCCGTTAACGTTAACTACTTGAGGTAACTGCATCATATGCGGTGGAAGGCCAGTTTGTTCATCGACATAAATACCGTTTTCATCTACAACCATAGCTCGATAATCAGTATGAAAATATTGTTGATCGGGTACATATGCAAATCTCAGACCGTTATCAATGCTAACCAGACATAAGTGACCATAACAATCAGTAAGGCAAATTAAGTTTTCTTTGTTTGAAACTGTTCCATCAAAGAAAGGAAGAAGACCAACATTAGGAACATAATTTTTTATTTCACAGTACTTTTTTCCGGAAAGAATATCGGTAAGCATAAGCGAGCCATCATGCCCGGCACTAATTAAAGTGTTCTGAATGTGTGGATGAATCTTTATAACATAAACATTATCACAATGTCCTTTAATATTATGAAGCAAAGAACCATCATAAGAATCCCAAATTTTTATAGTATAGTCAGTGACAGAAGATATTATGAAATTATCGTTTTCGCTCCATATAATCTTAAAAAATAAAGTTAAAAAAACAAATTTAAAACAGAATTTGCTTGATGTTTATTATTCCTTACTAAGAAATCTGAATTAATGCTTCTGTCAATAAAAAAAGCAATATTTATCACAAATGATCGCCAACTACATGACTCAGGATGCCATATTAACAGGGTTCCATCTTTCGATCCAGTAGCAAACCTTTTACCATCGTGACTATATTCAACACTGTCTACATCGTCCTGAAAAATATATAATAGTTTTTGAAAGTGTACTGTATGTGCACTCAGTTGTGCAACTTTCACAGGGGAGGGATCTTGTATTTTATATACGGCCACATGGCATTCACTTGTTCCCAAAGCAAGAAAGGAGCCTCCTATAAACATTCATACGTATATAAACAACATAACAAACCAGGACTAAAAGATGAGCAGAGTACCTTTGAGTTTGGACGAGTCTTTTCAACAAATCTAATGGGTTTTTTTTCAAATTTTTTGTTCTCATCAAATTTCCAAAAATTAACTATTCCGTCAAGCCCAGTAGATAATAAGTATCTAAAATCACATTTTTTAAGTAAAGGGAAAAAACTTCGACGAAAGGTAGTTGGGACAAAACTGTTGATTAATAAATAATTAAACGTTAATAATTTACTTTTACTGACGTGATAGCTCCAGAATGATCGGAAAGAACATATAAGGCTTCATAATTCTGTAAAGACCATATACGTACCGTCTAAAAAATAAAATGATTAGTGAGACATAAAATACCTTGTCACAACTTCCAGAAGCAAGCAGTGTATTTTCAAAATTAATTGATAGGTCACATACTTCTCTAGTATGCCCCCGTAAGGTGGCAGCCAAAGAACCGTTTACACTGCGCCACATTTTTATGAGATGATCATCAGATCCCTATGTTATGTAAAAGTTTAAAAGAAGGTTAAACAGTAATAATTATCTCACCAGTCCTATCAAAAATAACACAATAAGTGGCTTTTAAATGTCCAAGGATTCTTTTAGACTATCACTATCAAATAAGTAAAATGATAACATTACGATGCTTAATTTTGACAGAGAATTTTGCTCTTTCAGAAAAAAGGCTGGACAAAACTTACCAGTTATTTGACGATCAAACAAAGCCACATCTTATGAAATCAAATAATAATAATAATAATAAATACGATTAAAATTAACTTTTCCATTAGGCATTGAATTTATATACTGGGAATATTGATATTGAAATTTATTCCGATTATCTATAAAATAGAACTCACAAAAGCGTTTATACCTTTTACAGGTTCTGAAAAAGGTGGTGATCGAGAAAGTAACGTAGATATTCCTGAATATTTTGGATTTTCACGAACTATCCTTAGAATTTGTTCAATCACATTTGGAAAATAGTTAGAATCAACGTTTTTATAGAAGCTTTCCTGATTATGATTTATATTAATAAAAATATACGCTTAATAATTTATTAGTGGTTACAATCCTTTATAAATCACAGTTTAAGAGTATTTATATCATGTATTATAATTGATATCAAACTGTTAGAAAAAAAATTTTTATTCATCAAAATCACAATTTCCTAATTTTCGATGAATCAAGAAATATCCTAAATAAATCAAGGCATTTTTCTGTGTATTTCATCTGATATATTTATTGTTTTAAACAAAGTTATGCATTCTATTATTGTAATAGTCTAATCATAATTAATATAGGTTGACCTTCAATAATCCGACAAAAATTGCAGGATTGTGATGGATACTTCCTGAATTGATGTTCCAATGTTTTCTAGAACTGACGCATTAGTTTTGATGGCACTGTAAAATAGAATTATCGGTTTGAGTTTTCTGCCAACTGCCATCAAATAATCATTTTTATTATAGTATTTTTTGTTCTGATAAATTTTTAGCATGGAATAAACATAAGAAAAATTTTTACCAACCCGGGGCCACTAGGCTGTTAAAACGCTAATAATCATGAAATCAAGGAAATGTAACGAGTTAGCTTTAAAAAATTCCACACACCTAAAATTACAAAACTACTGGATATTTTATTGAAAGGAAGAAGTTACTGATTGATCCGATCGGTCATTTTGATGATCTGATGCTGGGATTTTATGTTAATAATCATCAGACTATTTTCCTTATATTAATTGAATAAAGTCATTTAACACACTAAAATAAGTGTTAAACATTTAAAATATATAGACCTACTATTTTATACCATAGGTATCCCATAAATAAATTGTCAACATGAATTTTTATAAAATAAATTCAATCATACAAAATATAATCAATGCTAAAATAATTTAACGTTACAATAAATTCAAGTTTCGACAAACATACATTTCAAATATTTACTAAGTTTTATATTAAATTTGCCTCAACTCTTATCTGAAAAATGATCTTGTTTTCTGACACTTTAGATTCGGTTAATCAGAGTTAGAGTGTAGATCCAGACATAGTTTAACCTACGATACAAAACAAATAACTTCCTTGATAATTCGTTAAAATTATTTATATTATTATTTATAGTGAATACAAAGTTTCCATCCATTCACGATCATATAACACTTAACCTTAAAAATTTGTCAGTAATTCTACATTATCCCTAAATTAAGTCACATCCTCAGGTCCCTGAAGTCCAGACATCAAACCTCTGACAGAAAGGGTAAGGTTTAAAAATAACCAAAACTCTTTAAAATTTCATGTAAACTATGTAAATTTCCAGTATATTAGAACCATATATCACTTCAATAATAATTCTTAATGACAAACAAAAATTCATTGTGGGAAACAATAATAGTATATAAACAAAAGAGCAAGTTTAGGTGGCCATACCGATACAAGAAAATATTTCTAAACACTTATATCTCAACAGATTTATAAGTTTAAAGAGCAAGAATGATAGACAATGAAATGAAGCACTATCATCTATTAGGCTTATATATTGCCTCCAAATTATATTATCTCAATTAAATATATAAAGAACAACAATAACATTTAAAGCTTACGTCAGTTTAAAATTTTTGATCAGAATAAGTAAAAATATCTGACACGCAACAATAGAATGTACTTCTCCAGCAGAAGAATACGTAAAACAACAGTATAACGTTCAGAAAGCACCATAGACGATGCCTTTTCGCGGAGTGTCTTCAATATGGATACAAAATTTTCTATTAAGCCAAATGCCCAAATTGAAAAATACTCAAAAGATATTAAAATTAATTTTTGCAAAGATTAAAAGTCAAGAAAAACAAATGAATGGAACCGAAGACTGAAAAAATGCAAACAATGGTGGTATCAACGCAAGGGAGTTCGTACGTATACTGCGCGAAATGCACCGAGGTATAGCGAAAATATTAAAGACTTTATGTAGTTTGATAAGGTGATATAAATTTGAGATAGAACTTTTCAAAAAGTCCACTTTTTGTTACTTACCATGTTTTCGTAATTTTCGTGATATGAGGTCCCGTCAATCCTGTATCTAAGAGGTAAAATCTAAGAACAATAAATTTTGATAAAATATTTTTTTAAAAAAATTAAATAAAATTACGTTTAGTTTTTCCACCTCATTTTTCAGAACCTGAAAATTTTTTTTAACAAAATACTCGTTTTTCTACCTTGTATGCACTTTGACACTCTGATTGTTTCAAAAATTCCAAAATAATATAAAATAAGTCTAAATTGAATTAATTATGAAACAAGACACATCAAGTCAAAAACAGATTAAAAGTGAAAAATAAAGCAGGTGTACTACCCGATGAAATCGTTTGTCTCGAAAATGGTATAAAATCAGAGCGTGAAATCGTTGTTTCTACATTCCTGACACTTCCCATCTTCTATTTCCTTTATCAAGTATTCGCATGCGCATTGTTGTCTGTCCTTTTGTTTCAATAACAGTAATTTAACTTTTTAAACCTTATTTTCATCTGCGTTGTTTTCACCAAAATTCATTTGGGTTTGTTTTGATGATAAAATAATATTCATTGTTCACTATATTGCATGTATTTTGTAATTTGATTCATGATACAGTATTTATGTATAGTAAATCGTGATTCAACTTTATGGACGGTTTTTAAAACAATTTTTTATTGATTATATTTTTTTTCGCGCAGAAACTACATTGCATTAAATCTTTTCATTGTTACCTATTGTTAGGCCTTATACTCTTTGACGTATTCTGAAAGTCAAGGTAAGAAATAAATTTGGATGAAAATTGAGGTCTATTTAAAAATCAAGATTAATGTTATATTCAAATGTATTAATGCTATTAACCATAATTTAATATTTTTATATCATTATTATTTCATTAAAAATATCAATATCGCTATCAGATCAGCTAAAAATACAAAAACAGAATGATCAAATTAAATAACACTGAATCTTCTATTTGTTCTTATGTTTATCTAATATTATACCTATTTATTTATTTCTTAGAGATAGATAAATTTGTTAAAATAAATAATATGAGAAAATTTAGTATTCATTCACATTGATCTCTTGAATCTCAGCCGAAGTAATTAATTTATGATAATTTCAAAATAGGATTAACGATTAATTCCAGGATAATCAATATGTAAACGTCATTACTTGATCATTTTATACATAAAATATTGTAAAACGCAAAGGAATTGGATATCCATAATATCAATATTCAAAAGTTTACCGTTTCTTTTATTGACTTGCTAATCACAGCATTTCATCGATTCAGTTGAATAAAAAACCACACGCAAGTATTTTTTAATTTTTTGGTATCATTTCATTTTTACAGAATTAAGACGTCCAATCAACAAAAATATAATCAAAATATTTGAATATTTTTATTAAACCTACAATTAAATAATGTAAGATTAATATGAGAGGATAATATGCTGATTTTTATGTAAAAATTTGAAGATTTTACATTAATCTCTTAAAATGCTCCTTAAAATTTTTATACAATAGTTTGAAACGATTTTTTACCAACTTTTGACATATCAGGCACAAAAACCAGTGATTAGCAAGATTAAAAATTTCCATTATATTCCCAAAATTTCCTCCAATTTAATCATCAAATAAAAAAGATTTAGTTTAATTTTATTCTAGGCGTTATAATGGAGGCAAAATTAGAGAACTGCTGTGAATTACCACTATAATATGTTACTGATATATAGTTTTTCCGAAAATAATACTAAACTTAATGATACTGATCTGAATTTTACTAACCACGGTCAAAATGTATCAAAAGACCAATTATAATTTTAAAACTTATAAACAGTTGCACAAAACGAGTAAAAGGGGTCTTTTAATACGTATACCGAGGTGTTGGTTTGTGTGTTTCTACCCTAATTTCCGATAACATATGACCGATTATATGTGCTACGTTACTGTATCTTATTTTTCAGTGTTAGACACGTGATCAACATTTAATAGGTTACTCATGCAACAGTCTTCTTTTCTAAAATTATTTCTACATTAATTTATATAACAAAATCATTTATGTAATAAATTAAGACACACATTTCTAGTTCTTTTCGGTTAAAAGGAGCCAGGCAAGCGTGTGTTATATATATTGGCTTATTCGTTCACTACAGTAGCAAATCGTTGAACATATTTGCAACGAACACACGGCATCTCCTCGGATTGTTCTCGTACTTCGAAAGAGTGTGTTTTTTTCGTGGTATTTAATAAAATAACTCTTAAATGAGATTTCAAATGTCTCTATTTTTTATAAAGACACAATTTCCGTATTTTATCTTTGTAATTTTTATCTGGTGGTTATCCTTTATCTCTGAATTTACTTTTGGGTATTATTTTTAACAGTCTTGGTTACATCTATAATGAAAAATTATAAATTCTTCATAAGTATATCCCGTAAAAAATATATCAGAGCTATTCACTTCACGATCAAAATAATTATCTTAAATTATGCTATCCCAGATATCGATATGATGACAGAATTACGTCATGATATAGAAACTATCTGGGGTACCTTCGAGGAGGATAACCATCTCGAATAAAATAATTTAAAACAGGCATAATAAAATGTTAATTAAGTAAGCAATAAAAGCTAAATTATTCTTAATTCTGCTTGTTGTTACCGTCCTCCGCATGGTGAGTTATCGGTTTTAATACTCTTAGTCAGGTTGGGTCTTTTGCTTACGGTATTATACTATCATTGTTGAACAAGTGTTTTTTTTCGTATTTAAATAAATAGACGACGATTAAAATAGATAACTTATACAGAGCTAATAGCCAAACTGATGAATCTTGATGTGATGGTGTTAAATCTATATACACCTGGTTTTGTGTTGGAATAATACAACATTAATATTAAATTCCGAAATTTTTGATAATTGTAGTAAATAACACTTCAAAGATTAGAACTTTTCTATACTAGTAATAAAACCTTCTGAAAAGGAATTTTAATTGATTCTAAATTAGAAATTCTGGTAATTACTTTTTGTTTATATGTTTACTGAAGACAATATATAACATTTTCAAAAGTAAATGTTTAACCGGAGTTAAATTTATTATATGGGATTAAAAAATAATTACATTGTATAACCTTTTAATGAAAAAGTTAACAAAGATAATTTTTGGAGAAAAATAATAGGCCACTGATGAAACATAAAATTATCTTATTATATAACTACATGCTATGCAAATATTTTTCAAGAAAATTCTATCATATTCTTTGTATTATAATGTTCCACAATATTTATATGTTATTCTTGCCTTTAGTTTTTCAATTAAGGTAAATATACTCGTATTGCAACTTGATAAAAGTTTTTTGAAACAATCGTGCCATTTTTCGATATCATTACCGTAAAATCCGTCATATATGAACATTTGAAGTTTTAGGCTAAGTAATGATTATTAAAAAAACTTTTATAAAGTAGAACTTACAGTGTTTGTTATAGCACGATTACTAATTGCGGTGACGCCGCAGGCACACGGAAACGTCTAGATATTAATTAGACTGCATATTTTTTTACCTTACTTTTAATGTCTCTTTTCAACCTTTATACGGCCAATGGGTCCGCTGCCATTGCTAGGCACGGCACTAATAAATCCCTCTTGTTGATCAAATTATTTATGTTAAACAAAGCATTCCTCTTGCACATGAGAGACAGTTACTTCTTATTAAGGTATTCTCGAATTGACAAACACGTGATAATAGCAGTTAATAACTTTCAATATAGTAGGAACAAGATGTTATCTCTTCAAAACAGTGTACAACTCTTGAAAAGATGTCTTTGGACAGTGTCAAATCCAGTTTATATAAATAAAGCAAAGAAGAAAATTATTATACCGGATTTTTTCAGAAAATGAACTAACAGGCAGGAAAAATTGACCAATTAAAACAACATCAAGGTATATGTTATATACACATTCATTGTGATTTCAAAGTTAATCATAATTCCTGATGGGCATATTTTCCCCTACTCTGAAGATATCAATCGAAATATCTATACATTATTTTAAGTTGTTTAGTCTGGAATTAAAGCATAAATACGGGAAATAACGGCACCGATGTATAAATCATGGATTGCAAATATTTGTCTGAATGGTAACCGCTACCTTAGAACGATCTTTAACAACATCAATCGTCCCACCTTGTCAGAAATTTTAATTTTTCACATTTTGTAAAAACATTATTTCTTCTTCATCGAATTTGTCACCCCAATAAAGGAATTTACCTCAGGCAATGGTAGCACGAAGGTCTCCTAAAATAATTTATCGGCAAAATTTGTGGCAAATACTATATCATTTTTCCTTTCATCTCTGACACGCTTTATATTTTAAATATACAGCTCTCATTGGTGGAATGTGAGTCTTTGAATCTGTTCAAAGAGGAAACAGTTTTAGAAATTACTTTTGGTTTATTTATCATGGAAAACTTGGATTTTTCTTTTGTTATATTTATTACCATTCTTGAATTTATAATTTCAAGATCTGGAGGATAACTTTTTTTGTTTACCAAATCAATAACAATATCATTAAATTGATGACAGCAAAGCACTCCATGATCTTCTTTTGTATTTAATACGTTTTAAAATAGTCTTATTATCGATAGAATTTTCCTTACTATTAAAAAACTTTCAACTTTAGCAAAAAATTCCTATATTTCTTTCAATACATTCGAAACAAGTATTTCCAATTTGGCTATCTACCTACAGAATAATGGAAATAAATTAAATTAGACTGTATTTATGTTGCTCAAATAACATTGGTAAAATAATTTAAACATCCATTTATAAAAATTAACTTCCAATATTATTGTATCATAAACTTAAATAGATTAAAAGCTTCTAGATATAATATACTTAAAAATATTTATTAGTCTATCAGGATTTTTTAATAAGAAATTACCAAATATGAAAAAAAATATTCATTAAAATAAAACTGATATATTCTGAAAAATTTGATTAAACAATATTTATATGTAAAAAAGCATAAGTATTATTTACTGTGTTTATCACGGGAATTATGGTCATTAAAAATGAAAAGGATACACCCATACAAATTGGAATAATGCATTCCCTCTTATCCATCATAGTATATATAGAAATATAAAAATAAAAACAAAGCAGTCAAGTATTATTTTCATCTAATTAAAATTAAAAAAATGATATATTCAACGATAAAAATTTTCAAATCTAAAAATACAATTGCTTCACCTGATTATAAGGTTCCAAAAAACTTTTGGAGGTAAAAAAATTTGGCTCTAATGATTTATAGACTTCTTACGGTTAATGATTTAACAAAATATTATCATTTAATGTTGTTACTGTAATAAATGGTGTTAAAATTATTAAGCTTAAAATTTAAGGCGCAATCCTATCCCAATTAAATTTTAAATTTTTTGCTGCTTTTGCTATTTAAGATGTAATTTTCACTGTTATAATAGATAATTTTCTTTCCGATAAAATATCCCAATTTTTTTCTAGTTAATAAGTAATAATATAACTAACAAGTACCTGAAATCATGTTCCAAGTCAGATATTTATAAGTTCTAGTGCTTTGTATCTAGTATATTCTGGACTATGCTACCAGTAAAAGGGTTTTTCATGTTTTATCTATTTATAGTTGAATTCCAGAATTTATACAAATTTTTTTTAAAGGGAAAAATATAGACTCAAGTTAAATTTAATCTTTCTAGTGAAAAGAGAGAATGTTAACCAAAATGTTTTTCAAGTAACCCTGTGATCTCTTGATAGTAACAGTCTTTAAGATTTCTTACGTTTTTATTGTTTACAACAGCCTGGAAACCTTTTGAACTAATAAGATGCAGAAGGTAATGATTCTTACTGTTTTTAGGAATGTTGAATAACTCGATAGCCAACTAGAATCCATGCATGTCTGTATATATAATCGTTTTTTTAAGTAAGCCTTAAATGCAAATGAACTCGTTTCACTGATCCTAGTCCCATAATATAGAAACAAACTACAAATTAGGTATATTAAACCGTTTTCATTTTTTCACGTCAGCTCATTGTGCTTCTGTTAAATTATTATTATATCAAGAAATTTGAAGTTTAAAAAACCGCATTTTTAAATTATCCGTTCTGTTGTTTCAAAACAAACTAAACTTAAAACTAATAAGCTGCTGAATGATACATATTTGTATAAAAAATAAAACTATATCCCACCTGTACTTATGTATTTTTAATCAATTTTTTCTAATTAGCATGCTTATGTTTCTTCTTCATTTGAGGCGGTCTCTTCATTTTCATGTTAAGCAAGTACCGTATATACTCGCATATAAGCCGAGTTTAAAAGCAAAAAATACAATGCTAAAATCAGGAGTTCGACTTATATGCGAGAATATAATGTAAATGGAACAAAACAAAGGATTTTTTCCTTTATTCATATCAAGATGTATAATTTCTTCTAGTATGTAACATAAAAGTAAGCATTTCGCATCCTTACAGTAACAAGTTTCTATGAACCAAAAATATTGAGTAAAATTAGTAAGTTGAATGTCGGCTTATATGCAAGTATATACGGTATCATAATTATGTGAAGGACGTATATAATAACTATTTTATGAACTTTTCTAAAATTAAAACATTAATATGGGGAAAGGGTATCAATATCAAAGAGAAGATAAAACATGTGGTTTTATAGAGAATTGAACTAAACTTCATTGATTCAACGGAAACAAATAGATTATCAAGATTCTATATTTTTATATGTATAAGATGTGCGTATTGGCATTTTATTTTATTATCATCAGCTTTTATTTTACGTAAGTGATTTACCTATGTATTAAATCGCCGATAAATATTGATCAAGATTATACCTTAATGTATAAACGTTTTATGACATGTATGTATTTGAAAATATTAAACTTTTAAAAATGCTCACAATGTTTTATACCTAGAAAACTTTTTCAAACGTTTTACTTACTTGGATTTTTGACTGTCACACAAAAAATGATTCTAAATTATTAATTTGCAAAAATAATATGATAGAGGTGTATTCAAATTAACTTATAGTTTGAACATTTA
Source organism: Sphaeromyxa zaharoni (assembly GCA_001455285.1). Lineage (NCBI taxonomy): Eukaryota > Metazoa > Cnidaria > Myxozoa > Bivalvulida > Sphaeromyxidae > Sphaeromyxa > Sphaeromyxa zaharoni. Next base: position 15,356 of record LDMZ01051305.1, read on the forward strand.
TTGATGCATTTGAATATCTCATTAAATCAAACAACCTTAAGAATAAAGTTTCTTGTAAAATGGATTAGAAAATTATTTTATACATAATAACTTAAATAATATAGGATATATCCAGATAGAATTTATTTATAACGGGTTTGTTTTTACTTAGTTCCATCGTAAGTTGCCTGAGTGGCTGATATGTAGTAAATTTTAAAATTATATTAACGTAATGAAGGTATGACAAAATATTATTATTCAATTATTTGTAAGCGTAAAAATCGATTAAAAATGATATTAATGATTATAACCATATATTTGTTTGGTTAAACTGATAAGCACGTATGAATAAATATTTTAATAAATTTAGTCAATGAAAGGTTCAAAGTGAAAGTGATTATGCAATACTGTTTATTTACTAACGTGGTATAAAGCATATTCATCTTATAAAAATCTGATTTTTATTAACCAGAGACCATTCGAAAAATATAAAATGGTTAATAATAAATATAGAAAATATTTGCATTTTTATGAAAATAAGTAAAATTTTTTAACTAATTAATAAAATATATGAAATTCTGTATTTAAAACTGAGCGGTAAAAGTCCATTAACCCGAATTTTTTATGCTTTCACTACATATTGGATTAAGAAAAGACCAATCTATTCATATAAAAATTTCTATGTATTACGAAATATAGAAAAAGTAAATAAAGTAATGTCATTCTTGAACAACAATTCCTATGGTTTTTTTCTCGAAAAACACGTAGAACCCACATATTATCATGGAAATGATTAAAGAGAAGATAATTGATAAAACCATAAACCTCCTGTCTATTTTAGCAAGTCGAGCGTAATAATTACCTTTTCTAATTAAAATATTAAATAACAAACCACAGTTTTTCAATCCCTTAATGTTTGGAAGATTTATAACCCTAGCTTCAATATTCTTGCTTTCATCATTAATTTTTGTCACCTATAATTTAATTAAATGCATCTTTTGTAAATCATACATTAATGATTAATTGTGAACTTTTAATTTGCATCTTAACTGTCACATTTAGACTGAAAAATTTAAATAATATAGTTTTTCTGTACCTTTTTATAAGTTGGAAGGGTGATTTTACTGGGTAGTATTTATAAGGCTTTATTAAGCTTCCGTGAAGAAAAGCAACTGTTGAGAAGTTATTACTCCCATCGTTTGAATAAATGCAATTATCGAACAAGATACATAACTTATCAAAAAAACAACATGACATTCGATCTTCTAATTCTGTTGCATTATCGAGAAGGCCAACCAAAATATTTTTTCGATCTGTAACAACATTTTTAAGGTCTCGATTGGCTCCTTTGTATTTACATATTCTAGTATTGAATAATGCATCTAATCAAATCAATATGTTTTGCAAAAAATCTAACCTTTTATACAGGCAGCTATATAGAAACATAAAAAAAATATTAAAAAGTACTGCTTCATAGATCTCTAATCAATATTACAGATATATATGCGGGTAAAGCCATGTTAAAAATTATAACAGACAAAATATAACTTAATACAATTATTTAGTCTAGCATTAAAAAATTAACATAAACATATGCACTGAAATTAATGGAAACACAAACTAAATCTTTTTACAGGATTTACATGACGACAAATCTATTAAAACACGTTAATTACAAAATAAAGAAGTTGTGATAATGAATATGGTAGATTTTCGGTACAAATTAATATACAAATGCTAATTATAAAATCATGTGTTATAATAATATAAAAAAATTACACTAAAATAATGGAGAATAGGTTTCTACTTTTATTTTAGAATTTAATACTTTTATCACAAACTATTTGTATTTACCACTATTTAATGATAAAAAACATACAATGTTTGGACATAATGAATGGTAATTTCATACCATGGTAGATTAATTTAATAATTTTAGGATTTTTCTTGAGATGGCTCAAATTCTGGAAATGGTGAAAAATACATATGCAGTTACTGAGATGATTATTTTTCCTAATAGAAAAAAATGATAGTAGATATTAAAAAAGCTAAAATCTCTTGATTCAATTATCAAAATGATCAAATCACACTTCACATTTTTGTAAGAAAAAAAATGGGCTGGTTGAAATAATTATTATCATTTCTTGACGATGTTCTCTTTAATGATGTTTTAAAACAATCCTATATTTTTTAAACTATAGTGTATATATATTAAGTAGTACATTTTGAAATAAGTGACATCATTATCATTCTATTGAAAAATATAAAAAGCCTGTAATAATATATTTTGAACAAACATAATTCAGGAATTATTAATTAGAACATTTAAAAGGAGGTTAATATATAACTAAATATGATTTATTAATAAATATATTAATGCTTAACTCTGAATTTTAACAAGCATTATGTCTCATATTTTAAGTAAGTCATTCTTTTTATTAAAGAAACATGCTGTGACAAAATCATTCGAATAATGTTGAAAATTTGGAGTTAACAGACAATCAAAGTTTGTGAGTACGTGATAAAATTATATACCATACAGAATTCTAGAAATTATATTCGAATTTTGAAATTTTTGAAATAAATATATAATTAAATTTGGTAAAAACAAAAAATTGATTTGTAATCTTTAATTATTTGTAAATATTTATAGACTAATGCTGGTTTAAAAGAGTATTTTTGTTAAGCTGAAAAAATTCAAACTGTTTTTAACAGAAAATTTCTAAAAATCTTTTATAATTGAAACAAGATAATAGAAGTTATAGGGTAGTTGATCAACTGTTTTATATGATTGTATGTAATATAAAATACAAATTGTTTTCCCTTTATTATTTGAGATGTTAAATTGATTTTTTAACAGCCTATTATATCTTAAAAGTGTTTGAATAACTTATTAAAGGATGTAAGCTAGGCTAAAAAAAATAAATTATTTTAGTTCATTTAAAATTATGCTTAGTCCAACAATAATCAATTATTTGGGCTAAGAATATAGAATTTATGATTTGAATACTTTACTGTTTCGCCAAATAATTAATGTGAGGTATCATACGTTTTACCATAGAATGGCGCGAATTACGACATTTACTCTCGAACAAACAAGGGCAAATATAGGTCAAAAATATAATTACCTTTTTTAATTATTCTAAAATGATTTTTTAAAAAAACTTTTTGAACACGAAAATGGATGTATTATACGATACAATCAATAATATACGCTTTGTTAAACCAAAATTCGAACAAAAATCAAATTTAATCTTTTCCTAACATTTCAAAATTAAAGCTATTAAAAATAAAAAATTAAATCAATTGTGACGTTAATTTGGAAAATAAACAAACTTTATTATAATTTTTATGGTTCTATTTTTTCATAAAATATATTCTTAAATTAAATTTTTGACCTCTGTCTTTTGGCTTATAGTATTAGTTGAAAAATTTAAAGATAATCCTTCCTGAATCTTAAAGGTTTTAAAAATCTTTAAGGTATAATTATACTATTATCCTAATTCTTTTTTATACTTTTTTATAAGCCTTTAATCAAGAATTAGATATTCTGATCAAAATATCCAGATTTAAAAATGCATCGCACCAATGCCAATTTAGTAATTTTTTAGTCATCTGTATAAGGATTTATTTCCTTCTCTTTGTCCGTTTCTCCTTAACCCAAGAACTATAAAAGAGGTGGCTTTTGAAATTCAAAATGTTGAAAGTCGCTAGACAGAAGTGAAAAATGGTTAGAATAAGTAACTTGGTGCTCACAAAAAAATACTTGAAAATCTGTATTAGCTGATCTTCCTCATTGAAAAACCGTAAAACCCCCATCAGAGAATCACTGCTGGTTTTATTATATTTTTTCATGTTCATGATTTGATTTTTGAAGTATCGTTTTTATTTCAATATATAAATTCTATTGTCGAACAATCTGGATTACTCCTCGAGAAATTATAAACATGAAATAGCATTTTGTTTAAACAAAACCTTATATTGTTGTTGAATAATTTGATTTTACTTGATGCAAATTTTTAAATTAATTCTTAAAAGTTAAAAAAAGATTTTTTGCTAGTAAAGGAGAAAAATAAAACCAAAAGGTTATTTTTCTTGTTATATTCTTAATCCGTTAATTAAAAAAATTGTCAACAATTGAAAAAAATATTAATAATTTCGTCTATCAGTTAAGTTGGTAACATAGCTTATTGATTTCTAAAATTTCAAAGACAACAGCAAACAATTAAATCAATTTTAATCTTGTATATTTTACAAAAATTATTGTCACTACATTTTAAAAATATATTTAATATGGTGATCATATATATATACAGGTAAAAATTGTTGTAAGATGCATCTTTAAAGAGCGATGTGGTCTTGGACTCCAAAAAATCTATTTATTTAAAAATTTGACTAAAAATTGACAAATCGAATCGGTATAAGGCGCAATTAGATACAAGCGGTCGAATTTTTTTTACCCCAACTAGCGCCTTATATCGATGTTTCACTGTATATATAAAAAGAAATTTAACCATATCTCTAACCTATAAAATAATAATTAACTTAATACACGATACTTATTTAATGAAAATCAATTTTATTTTTCATGATATTTTTACAATTGAGGTTTAAAAATATCAAACTGTTAAATTTGAAGATTTATTAACAGTGTATTTTTTATTAACGTTAAATTCTAGTATAACATAACTTGTGAAAAATTTTTAGTTAAAAAAAGTTTAAAAAATATACACGGATAATAAGTTTAAATCTAGGTTCTTTTGTTAATATTAAATAAAACATTATTTTATTCTTCTAAATATTTAATCGGTATTGCTTTTTTAAACAACATGTTTCTCTACGAACTTGAATAAAATGAAACAGACTCTAATGATATACATAGATTACAATAAACCATTATCATTTTTAAAGAAGATAAATTTACAAATTTTTAAATTTCAGGACAAATAAACTAGATAAAAAAA